>SJXQ01008234.1:287801-315125 GCA_006408695.1 Aepyceros melampus | reverse complement strand
AAAAAAAAAAAAAAAAAAAAAAAAAAGTGCATGCATAAAATCAGCATGACCATGCAAAATGACGTCATGCTTGAGTGGAAGTGACAGTCCTCCCCTGCAAGAAAAAATACAAAACGGAAAGAGAAGTAACATAAAGTAGTTGAGAGGTAAAGGGGAACATTTAGGATACTTAAATAACAGAAGATTCCCCCACCATTAAATAAGAAAAATTAACTAAAGAATCTGCATTTTGCTACAGTGACAGGGAAGGCAGCAGTAAGTCAGATTACCTTTAAACTAGCCAAATTCACAATGAAGGAACAAGAGTGAACTCAATACTTCTACACAGAGTTATTACACGAAAGAAAGAAATTAAGATTCAGCCACCTAAATGAATGAACCACCCTATATGTCAAAAAACAGAAAAAGAAATGAGGCAAAAGACTGTAAGGTAACACTCCAAACTGCATAGAAATTTTTCTTGGTATCAACTAGGATGAAGTAGGGGTAATTCAGAATGAATTATTAATAACATCAAATGAAGTAAAATATTTTATAAATAAATAAACTGAAGAGAATGAAAATGAAAAAAACTAACCTAATTATCTTTGGAGAATACTATTTTCATTCTACATTTTAAGACAAAGTACATACAGCTATTGTACTCTAAAATTAGTAAATTTGTTTTACCAGAGATACGTGCTAGCAATTCAGAAATCACACTTATGTGTATTCCAAGAATGAACAAAGTAGTAAATATACTGCTGATAATAAAGCTGGATTCCTCACCTTTGAAGAAAAGGGTAACATAGAAGGAAAGGGACAGGCTAGAAAGATCCCATGCTATTGGACTGGAAACAGATGTCAGTGTGAACTCGTGGTTTAGTGTAGATAAAGTATACATTAAATACAAACGTATGTATATAAATAAGTGTATAAAAATACATATACTTCCTAGCAATGCCTACTCAAATAATGATGCTCCAGGAGCAATGAGCACCCTTAGTGCCCAGATCTTGGTTTCTAAATACTATTATCTAATAAAAGAATTTTGCATTTAAGAATCTTAATACATCTTTTGGTGCTCAAGAGTAAGGGATCCTCAAAATCTGATGAGGACAGTAAGTAACATGAAAGTCCTCTTAATGACCAAATTTGGCACAAATGAAGCAACAAAATAATAAAGTTATTCAGCAAAATTCATAAAATAAAAGTAATACTCATGAATTGACAGACAGGGGGACAGAGAGAGATGAAAGAAGAGAGGAAGATAGAAACTCTTCCTTATTGTAGACTTTTAATTATTAAACTTGGAAAGAATGATGGAAATAAAATAACCACATTTTGACAAGCATCACCATATAATTATTTCTAGCAAGAATCATTAATGTATACTATGATTAGCTTGTACAACTATGACAAAAATTGGGATATTTACATAGTTTCATGGTATCTCCTCACAACATATTTATTAATCAGAAAGGGAAAAATGATAAATTTTCAGTGGGAAAACCTGGCAACTACTATTTTAACCATGTGATCACAAATAACATCAACAGTGCGTGCGTGGTAAGTCGTGTCCAACTTCAGTCGTGTCCAACTCTTTGTGACCCTGTGGACTGTAGCCCACCAGGTTCCACTGTCCGTGGGATTCCCCAGGCAAGAACACTGGAGTGGGTTGCCATGCCTTCCCTCTAGGGGATGTTCCCAACCCGGGGACTGAACCTGCATCTCAGTATCTTCTGCACTGCAGGTAGGTTCTTTACCACTAGTGCCACGTGGGAAAGCCCATCATATCAATAGTAAGACACATAGGTATTATTAGATCCTGGTATGGTGCACTGCAAAGAATAAGTTCTACTCCTATTCTCGCCAAAAATGCATAGCTTGAATTTATTCATGAGAAAACATAATACAAACGTAAATTGAGAGGCATTAAACAATATAACAGGCCAGTGTTTGTCAAAAATGCAAGGTCATGAAAGACAAAAATCGATGTGTCCCAAATTAAAGGAGACTAAAAAGACGTGAGAACAAAATGTAACATGTGTTCCAGGATTGAAACGTGAACCAGAAGAAGAAGAATAGGGAAAATGGACAAAATTTATAAACACTTATAGATTAAAGAATAGCATCATATCAATATTAATTTTCTGATTTTGACATTGCAGTGACATGAGATATTAATATTAGATATTCTGGGTCAAGGGTATACAGAAATTCTTTGTACTATTTTTGAAACCTTTGCTAAGCCTGAAATTATTTCAAGAATTTCAAGATAAAAAACTATTAACGATAGGGAAAAAACTAATGAAAGACAAAAATCTTAAACAGTTAAGAAAAATATGAAAAAAAGTAGACTAGACAGAGGGCAAAAAATAAGAGTAAGCACTCAAAATAGTTTTCTAATTTGAATAATTATAAATGACTAAGCCCATAGGTAAAAACACAGATTGTCAGGTTGGATGAAAAACTAAACACAGCTACATGCCGTTTATAACAGCCATATATACAACATAAGGAGGGTCAAGTGACTGAAAAGATAAATGAGAGTGGCACTAACCAAAAAAAAGCTTGGTTCACTGTATTCAGTATACTCATTATTTAAAAAAAAAAAAAAAGACTTTAAGACAAAAAGCAGTACTACAGATAGAGGGTTACTACAAAAGTTATAGAAAGTTTCCTTCACCAGAAGCAGGTTTTGGGTATTGGGGGAAATTACAAACTCCATTTTGGGTAAATCTGAGATTTGAGGGGGAAATCCAAGGCAAAATACCAAAGAGGTAGTTGACAGAATGGGTGGCGGTTTTCTGGTTTGTCGCTAAGTCGTGTCCGATTCTTGTGACCACATGGACTGTAGCCTTCCAGACTCTCCATGGAATTCTCCAGGCAAGAACACTCAAGTGGGTCGCCATTTCCTTCTCCAGGGAATCTTCCTGACCCAGGGATCAAACCCAGATCTCCTGCACTGCAGGTAAATTCTTTACCAACTGAGCTATGAGGGAAGTTGAGAGTGTAGGACACAAAAATTAAGTCATTTTCAAATGGAGAATATGTAAAAACACACTGGTGGGTGAGAATTTGGAGGGATCACACAGGACTCTGTGGTAAAGGAGCTGGAAAGGAGTCTGAGAAGGAGCAGACATACTCTGTAGGAAGAATCAGGGGTGTGATATTCATGGAACCTGAGATAAAAGACTTATAAACAAGAAAATGGTACCTAGCTGTCCCTCAATATTTACAGATTGTTACAGAGAAAATTACTCAGTTAAACAGAGATGGACAGAGCATTGTTTTAAATAGATCATGGTGACTGCAGCCATGAAATTAAAAGACACTTACTCCTTGGAAGGAAAGTTATGACCAACCTAGATAGCATATTCAAAAGCAGAGACATTACTTTGCCAACTAAGGTCCATCTAGTCAAGGCTATGGTTTTTCCAGTGGTCATGTATGGATGTGAGAGTTGGACTGTATAGAAAGCTGAGTGCCGAAGAATTGATGCTTTTGAACTGTGGTGCTGGAGAAGACTCTTGAGAGTCCCCTGGACTGCAAGGAGATCCAACCATTCCATTCTATAGATTAGTCCTGGGTGTTCTTTGGAAGGAATGATGCTAAAGCTGAATCTCCAATACTTTGGCCACCTCATGTGAAGAGCTGACTCATTGGAAAAGACTGTGATGCTGGGAGGGATTGGGGGCAGGAGGAGAGGGGGACGACAGAGGATGAGATGGCTGGATGGCATCACTGACTCGATGGACATGAGTTTGAGTGAACTCCGGAAGTTGGTGATGGACAGGGAGGCCTGGCGTGCTGTGATTCATGGGGTCTCAAAGAGTGGACATGACTGAGCGACTGAACTGAAAGCAAAACAATACTTTTTAATAATTATTTTGCAAAGATAAGGTGTTTTTTTTTTTTTCCAAAAATATGTAAAGTGAGTGAAGTTGCTCAGTCGTGTCTGACTCTCTGCAACCCCATGGACTGTAGCCTACTAGCCTCCTCCATCCATGAGATTTTCCAGGCAAGAGTACTGGAGTGGCTTGCCATTTCCTTCTCCAGGGGATCTTCCTGACCCAAGGATCAAACCCCGGTCTCCCGCATTGCAAGCGGACGCTTTACCATCTGAGCTGCCGGGGAAGCCCCAAAATATGTAAAGTACATTACAGAACACTGGAACGTGAAGAGGATGAAAGTCATATTGAAATTCTTATTGTACAGACAGTCAAGCCAATATATATTAAATCATCATTGATTTTAAGTTGACAGGAAAGGACAAAAGTAAATATGCACATAAAACTCAAACAATCAGCAGTAGTATGAAACAGGATGCCACCTTACAAAACCACCAGGGAAAGAGGGTGAAGAAAACATGACGCATCCTATAGGGTAAATTCCATTAACTAGAAGCTTAAAACCAAGAGAGCCTGAGTAACTTTTCCAAAGTCACACAGACAATAACTAAAAAATACAGACTTGAAATCAGGATTAGAATGTATTAGACTCCAAGCACTTAACAGCATCGGGGATAATCTTATCCAAGAAAACAAGCTTCTAAATGACCAAAGTTTTGACCCATTAATTTTTATGCCCAGTTTAATATCAAATTAAAAAGATAATCCCTTTTGAAATTTTTATATGACTCAGCAGCAATAAGCTGGCTGTGTGGTCTAACACACAGCATGATACGTATGCTCTGCCCCTCAAATAGTAAAAGAGTAAATAAACAAAAAACCAAATTAATTTATGTTTTATGATGTGAATATAAACTGATGAGAGAATTAACTCTCTTGGGTCAATAATAATAAAAAGTCTAACTTGAAAATTGGGATACTGATTCCAGAATTGGTAACATTCAGACAAAGGTAGAAGCCAGTATTATTCAGTGAATACAGATGGAGGTATAAAGGAAGTTCTGTAAAACAGATGTAGGGAACATAACACAAATATTTACTGAGTCAAATGTCACTTTCTCTTATAGTTTATGTTGTCACACATATACACATGGCAAAGGTTAGCAGGAAGCCTTGTCCATTTCAGGAACTGTCATGCCATGAAATGATAAGCCATCGGGAACAACATATACCAGAGTCAAGTTGCTAAAGCAAAGGCAAAACTAAAAATTGAAACCAAAACATACATTGATTTGACTGTCATGCTTGGTTGGTTTTGGCATGATCCCTGGCAGGATCTGTTTTTTATTGAGACATGACGAACGTTTGCTTGCTCTGCCGACATGTTTTCAGTGAGGTGTAGAGCGTAGGAAAGGCTAGGCAACATTTTAATTATTTCTCCAGCATTATAATAAACTGAAAAAGATCTGGGGAGAACACAAATAAGCAGCGCATTTAAAAATCTCCTGTGGCACCCTGGAAACCTCACAAAGGAAGCACTGACATATTTTCCATTCAGCCAGCCTCAGGCATAAATCTCTGGTTTCCTGGATGTACTAATTTCATAAAGAATAATTTAAGTGTTATATAGAACACACACAATCAAAAGGAAAATAAAATCTACAAAACCTTTCTTCCTTTTAATTGTTTATTCATTCTGATTGGGATTGGAAGACCTTTAAAAGACAAATAAGTGCCTGACAGCTATAAATAATTAAAATACTAGCAGAGAGGAATAGTAGTTGCAGGGGAAAAAATGTCTGTCTGGCTTATACACACATTCAGTGAGAAGAGCAAGAGACACTTGTGTAGCGAACACTAAATCATGAAAGTAAAAATGACTGATAATCATGATAGGAATATAGTAAAAGACATTTAAAAGTAAGCTCAAGTTCAATGACAGGAAGTTCTTACAAGTCATTATGTACATCATTCTCATAAGAAATACAGCCCTCTTGCAGAATGAAATACTTATTTCTCTGACTTGAAAATGAAAGGAAAATATGCAGTAAAAAATCTAGCCTGCTTAGGTTTGTTTTGTTTGGATTCACGCATTTCACTTGGAAATTAGTTCTCATCAAAGCAGGCCAAAGACAAAACAAAAATAAGAACAGAGAGATAACCTAAGACTGTTGCTTACGAGGGCATTCTGGATATTGCATTTCTCAGGTTCAAAAGTAAGTCTTCAAGAAAGTAGAACTTGGGGAGGTTTTTCTAATTATTAAGGAAGAAGCCTTGTTCATCATGTTTGTGATCTTGATATTCAATACTGAGGGGACATCCTGATTTACAATCATTATGTTCATTCTGAGGTAACAATTTCTTATATATTCCTTTCTAGCATGTTATCTTTTTGCTTTTAACTAGTAATGTGCTGTTTCAGTTCAGCTCCGTTCAGTCGCTCAGTAGTATCCAACTCTTTGCGACCCCATGGACTGCAGCAGGCCAGGCTTCCCTGTCCATCACCAACTCCCGAAGCCTACTCAAACTCATGTCCATCGAGTCGGTGATGTTTAGAAGGGATAAAGTGGATATTTTATGATAGAAACAAAACAGATTTGTTTAATCAAAGAGTAAAAAAAATTCCTTGGTTTTGACTAGGTACATTGCAATTTTTGTTTTTCATTTAAAATATTTAATCATTAAAAAAGCTGAAATACAGTTAATGTACAATGTTGTGCTGGTTTCAGGTGTACAGCAAAATGATTAGTTAAACATATATATGTATATATATATTCCTTTTCAGATTATTTTCCATTATAGAGTACTATAAGATATTGAATATATCTTGCAGTATATTCAATAATATCTTGAATATATCTTCTCTGTCCTGTAAGTAGGTCCTTATTATTCATCTATTTTATATATAGTACTGCTAAGTCACTTCAGTCGTGTCTGACTCTGTGCGACCCCAGAGACGGCAGCCCACCAGGCTCCCCCATCCCTGGGATTCTCCAGGCAAGAACACTGGAGTGGGTTGCCATTTCCTTCTTCAATGCATGAAAGAGAAAATGAAGTCGCTCAGTCGTGTCCAACCCTCAGCGACCCCAAGGACTGCAGCCTTCTAGGCTCCTCCATCTATGGGACTTTCCAGGCAAGAGTACTGGAGTGGGGTGCCATTGCCTTCTATGTGTATGTTAATCCTCCCCCAATAGTGTAGAGTTTTTAATATCTTATAACATTAGTCTGTTTGCTTATAATAGGTTCATTAATCCAAAACAGAGATTTATGGTAAGATTGTATATAGATTAATGCTATATTTTAATATGCTTGACATTTAAACACTCAAGAAATGACAGTAAGCTTCTCAGTACTTATTTATCCACCCTTCTAAGCAAAATAATTAATGGCCATTTCCTGCCATTTGCTATGTTGCTAATTCCTAGGGTGTATAAAACACAACAAATCAAGTTATAGAAGAGGAATATTGAATATAGATGAGCTATATTTGAGTTGATTCAAATTTCAGATAAGTCTAAAGGTAAACTATGTTAGACTCATAAGGACTGACTTGTTTGTGGAGAAGCAAGACAGAATCTTCAGTAACTAGAGCTCTGTCCAGAAACATCCACTTTCACATCAACCACAAGGAGCCAAGAATATGTTTTAAAAATAACTGTTTTATAGCTCTTAGCAGAGGACTGCCCAACATGCTAGCCCACAGGTACCACGTGATGACAATGATGAACTCTAAAGTATGGATTGTACGCCAAGCTGTATGATGCTTAAGACACATGGGAAGAAATCCCTATCCATATTCAACTACTAACACACTTCAACAAGAAAACTGCTAATCTTTTTTTAAGAGCCACTCAGAAAGTGAATATCTGAAATGGCATTTAAAACACGATCTCTTATTTTCATTGTGGGACAGGGAGCTACTGCTGCTAAGTCGCGTCAGTCGCGTCCAAATCTGTGCGACCCCATAGATGGCAGCCCACCAGGCTACTCAACCCCTGGGATTCTCCAGGCAAGAACACTGGAGTGGGTTGCCATTTCCTTCTCCAGCGCATGAAAGGTAAAAGTGAAAGTGAGTCACTCAGTCGTGTCCGACTCTTCGAGACCCCATGGACTGCAGCCCACCAGGCCCCTCCATCCATGGGATTTTCCAGGCAAGAGTACTGGAGTGGGGTGCCATCGCCTAGGAAGCCACAAAAGAATAGTAGTTCCAGTTTTTGAAACTAAAACATGATCTTTTAAAACTGTAAATAAACACAGGGTAGAGTTTTGTTACTTTAAGTATAGTTAACTATTAAATTTATTTTTTGCTACTAGCAAGACAGTATCAAGAATAGTCATCACCATTTACTCTGAGACTTCCCTGGTGGCTCAGACACTAAAGCATCTGCCTACAGTGTGGGAGACCTGCATTCGATCCCTGGGTCAGGAAGATCCTCTGGAGAAGGAAATGGCAATCCACTCCAGTACTCTTGCCTGGAAAATTCCATGGACAGAGGAGCGTAGTAGGCTACAGTCCATGGGGTCGCAAAGAGTCGGACACGACTGAGTGACTTCACTTCATTGATGTTATGTCAATTCATCTGAAAATAGCTGATCTATTTCATGTAACCCAAAAGAATAATTCAGAAGCTCATTAAAAATAAACTTAGTGAATCAACAAAAGTGTAATTACCACAAATTTGAAGATAATGTAAGAAAGATAACAGCCAGGAAAGGATGCGATTTCAAGTACGGGATTATGAATAATGAGAATTATCACTGTGGACTCTGAGGACCATCCTCCCCAACCCTACCCCTCAAAATGGAATTTTGTTATAAGTTCTAAGTACATTTTAAATGAAATTGACTGATTATTTTTTAATTGTAGGAAGTAACTTGTCTAATGGGTGATGACTTTACAATGTAACAGAAGAACAAAGCTTTATTTTATAAGGATTTTTCATTTTAATAAACCATTGAGAAGTGGGATCAAGCTGGTAACCTGACGGCACGTGCCCCCCTCATTTTAAATCTCTGCGAAGGTGTTCTGGTAGTGATGGTGGGTCTAAGTGCACTCTGGAAGTACACACATGTACACACAGATACATATGATGATATACTGGACAATAAAGAAGAATGCTATGAAGAGACTAGAAATTTTGGAGAATTTCTGAGAAATAGGAAAAGATGGAATCAGACTGGAAACTAAAACCAAAGATCCCAGTGCACACAAGGCAGGGCTCTGCAGGTGACAATGTGGGGTTGGTTTCAGCCAGAGATGAATAAATTCCAGGAGCAGAAAAAGGTCTTGGGCCAATCTTTGGGGTTAACTCTTCATTAACTATATTTGAAGGAGTCGACAGGATGGCCTGTCTCCTCAATCCCCACCTATATGAAAGAACTGGTGATAAAGATGGTTATTCACAGCCGAAAGAGATCATGTGGACCCTTGATCCAAAGAAATGGCCATGCTGTAGTTGGCAGGAAGTTCTAAAAAGAGAGTCCTCTATAAGGAAAACAAACTATCAGAAGTAAATGACATTTATATAGTATGTGGGAACAATACTATGTTAATTAAAAGTTGTGAAAATATGGATACAATGTTCTCTCATCACAATACACTGGAAAAAAATTGTTTATACTAGGATTTCAAGTTTGCTTTCATCATGTGAGAATCTATTTTGATGTAACATGTTATGAAATTAAATGAAAAACACAATAGGAATTTTTAATTAGATGCCAAAAGGCATTTAGTACTATTCAAACCAATCCCTGAGTAAGAAAACAAAAAAGGCGGGGGGGAAAAAAGTGGGAAGAAGAAACACTATTTCATCATATTAAGAATTTCTCTTAGAGGAAGCACAGGATAAACTGTATCACTACGAAAATGTATCCCTGTATTGGGTTTCTTAATCAATATAACAAAAAAAGAAACATGAAGCAATTAAATGTTAGAAAGTAAGACAATCCATCTTGCCTTTTAAACATAGAAAGTAATCATTTGAAAATATAAAAGAACTATTAATAGTGTATAGCAAGTAGCCAGGTACAAGATCAATCCATAAAACAATGTGAGTTTTCCTACATAATAGCAGTAACTAGTTGGAAAATTTAATATTTTAAAGTATTCCACTTTATAAATTTGATAGCTCCCTAAATATTGACAATAATTAATTGTGAAATGTAACAAAGGAAAAAATCACTAATAGTAAAGATGAAATCCCATAAAATGGTCATAATTTAACTCTTGAAAAACTGCTAGATAAAGCATTGATATTTCCAAATTAGAAGACTAATCAATGATAAAAATTAATAAA
Source organism: Aepyceros melampus (assembly GCA_006408695.1). Lineage (NCBI taxonomy): Eukaryota > Metazoa > Chordata > Mammalia > Artiodactyla > Bovidae > Aepyceros > Aepyceros melampus. The sequence continues at coordinate 304,996 of SJXQ01008234.1, read as the reverse complement.
GGCAACTCAGAATAATTAAATTGACTCTGCATGTGTAGGATGCTCAAAAAGAATAAATAACAAAAATCTGCTAAATGTTAAACATTACTCATCCAGTAGTTTTATAGCTAATGTTATTAAGTTTCTTAATTTGGATTTATGTTATTGACTGATAAAAATAGCCAAGTATCAAGTTACTTTAAGATTTCAGTTAAAGGGATAATAAATTTATGCAATGTTTGAGGCAATTCTATTCTTCAACTACAACTAAATCCATTTTGCTATTCTTAGGTGGTATATGGGAAAATAATAGGGAACTATTCTTTTATGTATGTAAAAATTCATCTCAACCTCCCTAAACAATATCAGTGACTAAGGTCATCATTTCCTTTTATTTTCCCAAAGTGAAATGTAGAACTTTAAGAAAGCAAATCCATAGTTAGGGGAATCAAAAGTGTTTAAATGAAAAGGCTGCTAACCTGAGTTAGAGCTAATCTGTGACTTGCACATAGATGGCAATCAGAAAAAAGAAGTTTTTTCAATATAAAGAGAAACCAGAAGACAAATAAAGGCAAAGGAATAACTTGGCAAGAATGCCAGATTTAGGCTAGAACATAAAACATGGGAGTTGTTGGTGACAGAAAGAAAAAAGGAGACAGACAGTAAAGAAAGGAAGAACTCATGCCAGGTTCCAACTTGGAAGGGACAAGGGAAAATTAGAATACATAAAATACTAACATACATACATAACATAAATAACAAACTACCTTAGTAGGATTCTGTAATGGACAGAACTAAGAAAAGCCAAATTTGTTATATTTTCAACAGAGCATGATAGTCACAGAAAAATGCTTAAAGTTTTTAAGAAAATAACTGATCAAAATCAACACAATTCATCACTATAAGTGCATGAATTTTTAAATTACTTTTAAATAAATTTGAATAACGATCATAAAGTCATGCTCAGCAGCCAATGAATAAAACTTACTTTAGTCCCATCTTTTTAACAACAAAGTATATTAGAATATAAAGTGTAATTTTGACAGGATGGTTAAGGTTTACCAGTTACTCATCTAAGAACTTTTGAGTATCTTCTCAATATAAAAATCATAAAATCACATGATGAAACTGTATAAAAATGAATTAATGGTGAATTAATAGACCCTATTCTATTTCTTCTGACCCTATTTTCTTTGACTTTACAGACAATCATGAAAAATTGAGTAAAACTGGTAGCTCAAAGATATTAGAAAGCCTTTGTAACAGATGAGGATATCTTGTAAGCAACAATCAAATAAATGAACCCACAGCTTAACAGCTGAAACTCTATGTTATTTGGCTTCTAATGGGATTTAACTTTTATTCTTCATATTGGTCAGTGTAACAGTAAGTTATTATGGTTAGAAATATGATTAGTGAAAGAGAAGAAAGGAGAAAGATACAAGGAGAGGAGTGAGCAATTTAAAGGCATCAGAAAATAATCATTTTTACTTCATGACTAAATGTGCAAATTATTCTCAGGCTTACCCATACTTATAAGCAAGAAACACTAGTATATATTGCTTTAATTATGGTAGCTAAGCCATAAGAGTGAAGGCATAAAAGGAAAGGATTCAAAGTTTTCGCAATCCATCTAATTTTAATTAATACTACCAAACATTATTTTTGGGGTAAACAATCAGATCAGATGGTAAAAGATCAGATGGGAATTCCATGGCTTCCCTAGTGGCTCAGATGGTAAAGAATCTGCTGGCATTGTGAGAGACCTGGGTTTGATCCCTAGGTAGGGAAGATCCACTGGAGAAGGAAATGGCAACCCACGCCAGTATTCTTGCTTGGAAAATTCCATGGACAGAAGAGCCTACAGGGCTACAGTCCATGGGATCCGAAGCATTGGACACGACTGAGCAACTAATACATACACAGTGTTTCTGTTTGAGGATTCCAGTCATTCTCAATCTCTGATATATCAATATTCCAACTTTCAGGACCCATTCTTTCCAGGTTGATGACCTAGTTTCATGTAAGATGTAAGACCTTGGACTAGAATGTGAATGCAATCAAATAAATATTGAACTTTTAAAAAGTAAGTATTTACATTCTACCTCAGATCATCTCAGATTCTATCTATAGTAAGCTTATAACATTCCTCAGAAAATCAGTTACTCTGATCAAATTCCTGACAGATACTATGTGTGATAAAAATATAACAGTGGAGTTATGATAATGTTAAAATATTAGCTACAATATTTTGGTCATTGGAAATAGATAATCTGTTTTGGAAGGAAAGAATTCATTATTTTTCATTAATAGTGCATATTGGGATATTTTCTAATCAAGAAAAAACGTGAGAGAGAGAGAGAGGGAGAGGTAAAAGGGCTCTTTTAAATAAAGTTTCCAGAAAATCTTTAGTTATGCCTGAGAGACCAATCCAAGCTGTATGGTTAGTTAGGAAATGACGTTCTGCGGTTCAGTTCAGTCGCTCGGTTGCGTCCAACTCTTTGTGACCCCATGAATTGCAGCACGCCAGACCTCCCTGTCCATCACCAACTCCCGGAGTACACCCAAACTCATGTCCATCGAGTGGGTGATGCCATCCAGTTATCTCATCCTCTGTCGTCCCCTTCTCCTCCTGCCCCCAATCCCTCCCAGCATCAGGGTCTTTTCCAATGAGCCTACTCTTCACATGAGGTGTCCAAAGTATTGAAGTTTCAGCTTTAGCATCAGTCCTTCCAATGAACACCCAGGACTGATCTCCTTTAGGATGGACTGTTTGGATCTCCTTGCAGTCCAAGGGACTCTCAAGAGTCTTCTCCAACACCACAGTTCAAAAGCATCAATTCTTCAGTGCTCAGCTTTCTTCAAAGTCCAACTCTCACATCCATACGTGACCACTGGAAAAACCTTGCTAGACAGACTTTTGTTGGCAAAGTAATATCTCTGCTTTTTAATATGCTATCTAGGTTGGTCATAACTTTCTTACCCAAGATAAAGTTGGGTTTCTGAAGGGAGGAGATGGGCACTTAGGAGACTCTGTCTTGCACGTTTTATTTAATCTTCATAAAAAATTAAACAAGTCAATAAAAAAAATAACTGTAAATTCTTCCTTTTGTTCTACACAGCCCATTACTAAATTGAGGAATGGATTTCCAAAATGCAAGGGTCAACTTCCTAACAGTGAACCCAGCCCTTACTCTACCAAATTGCAATAACTAGGAAGTTCCCGGGAAACTTTCTTCCTTTTGTATACTGCTGAGGAGTTCATTAATTTATGGGAGCTAAGAAACAAATCTCTATATCCTATTTTTTTTAAAAATCAGGTCGAAATGGGATAACATCAGGAAGGTATTCCTATGAGTTTGAAGTTTAAAGGTGAGGAGGTTCCCAACTTTCAGAATGGAGTATATTCCCTGTTTTTAGTTCTTATAGACAAACCTAGACATCGTATTGAAAAGCAAAGACATCACTTTGCTGACAAAGGTCCATACAGCCAAAGCTATAGTTTTTCCAGTTGTCATGTATGAATGTGAGAGTTGGACCATAAGGAAGGCTAAGTACCAAAGAACTGGTGCTTTCAGACTATGGTCCTGGAGAAGACTCGAGAGTTCCTTGAACTGCAAGATCAAACAAATCAGTCCTAAAGGAAATCAACCCTGAATATTCATCGGAAGGACTAATGCTGAAGCTGAAGGTCCAATACTTTGGCTGACTTATTGTAAAAGACCCTGATGTGGGAAAGATTGAAAGCAAAAGGAGAAGAGGGCAGCAGAGGATGAGATGGCCGAATGGCATGGCTGACTCAATGGACCTGAGTTTGAGCAAACTCAGAGATAGTGAAGGACGAGGAATGCTGGTATGCTGCAGTTCATGAGATCACAGAGAGCAAGACTTGACTTAGCAATTAAACAACAACGTAGTTCATTTTAGTGATTTTCAGTGAAAAGCCATATATATTTACCCATGTATTTATTTAGCCCTTATACTCTACAAACCTACCTAGGTAAGATTCTGTCTTCTGTTTACTTTGTTTCTAGCACTACTTTTTATGACATGGCCATTGACACATTAACTAAATATACATTGTGTATACACAAAGTGCTACACAGAAAACCAGGAGGTATATAGAAATCTACTGTAACAGGGTAGTTCCTGTTATAAAAAATGTGTACTCTCTAAAGATTTTTATGATGAAATATATATCAAAAATGTAAAGAATAAGATAGAAGTTAACACCTTAACATTCTTAGATACACTGCTCAAAGTTTGCTTGGAAATAAGCAGAAAATCAGGGAAACTGAAGTGTTTCATTCTGCTCAAGTAAATGAAACTTTGGTTTCATCTGTTTTATATAAAAGCCCATCTACTCCATATTAAATAATTTTTGTAAAATGGATTTCAGTGATAGAAACAACCTTTTTAAACCAAAGATAATAGTAGATAGGAGGAAATAAATGGTTATAAGTAACACACAGATAATGACACGTGCTCACTGGACCAACTGTCTCATAAAAGTCAACCAAGCCTTCTAAGACTTGAGCTGTGAGTTTAGAAGTACAGAGAGTACAATTCCCCAGAACCAAAGAAAGGAAAATGCTGAAAAGACCCTGGGGGCCTAAAATCCATGCTGTATTCTATGGAAGACACCATCACAGCTAACAAAAGCCCGGGGCTGAGATATATTAGTTGTATAAGTTTGAAACCAAGGTCGAAAATTTAAATCATATACTCAAGACAATATCCATGGACAATGACTCCTCAGGTGATTCATTCAATGAGAGTACTACTTTGAAAAGAGTCACCTGGAGCAAGAATGATGGAAGAGGGCTTAGAGCAACATTTCTTAATCTAAGCATTACTATCACTTTGGGCTGATAAATTGTTATGCGGGTGTGATGTCCTGTGCTTTGTCTGATGTTTATCATTATCAATGGCCTCTACTTACTACATGTCCAAGGACCACATCCTCAGTTGTAACAACTTCACCTGTCTCCAAATATTGCCAAATGTCCTCTCGGGGCAAAATTCCCTCTGGTTGAAAACCACTGGATGAGAGGTAGAGAGAGCAATTATCTTTAGATATAAAGCAAGAGGGACCTTGACTCAAGTGGTGCAGCCAAGACCTATATGGGTCTTACATACATAATGAAGAAAACATATACAGAATTCACTTACTGATTCAAGTTTCTAGTTTGTATAATGGAAAAATAATACTCAAAAAGAGAAATTAGATATAAGTTAGGAGACGACTATGGTTTTGGAGTAATTTGAGCTGCCTGTACATTGAAATTTAGCGGTGTGATCCTGTGTTACTGGTGAATTTGCGTGGTATGTCTTGCTCTGGGACTTGTTGGCCCTCGGGTGGTGCTTGGTTTCAGTGTAGGTATGTAGGTGTTTGATGAGCTCCTTTCGATTAATATTCCCTGGGTTCAGGAGTTCTCTGATGTTCTCAGGATTGAGGCTTAAGTCTCCTGCTTCTGGTTTTCAGTTTTATTTTTATAGTAACCTCAAGGCTTCTCCATCCATATAGTGCAAATGGTAAAACATTTAGGTTAAAGATGAAGAGTTTCTCCACACTGAGGGACACCCAGAGAGGTTCACTAAGTTACGTAGAGAAAGGGAGAGGGAGGGGTAGTTAGAGGTGATTGGAATGAGATGAGGTGGGATCAAAAGAAGAGAGAAAGCTAGCCAGTAATCACTTCCTTATGTGCACTCCTCCATCTGGACCACTCAGAGATGATCACTGAGTTATACAGGGAAGAGGAGAGGGAGGAGGTAGTCAGAGGTGGCCAGGAGGATAAATGAGGGAAATGAAAAGGGGGAGAGACAGATCCAGCCAGTAACCGGTTCTCTAAGTGTTCTTCATCATCTGGAACACACCGCGATTCACAGGGTTGGGTAGAGAAGAGAAGGAAGAGGGAGGAGAGAGAGACAACCTGCTGGGGAGAAAGGAGAGTCCAAAAGAGGAGACAGTGGTAAGCCAGTAATCTCACTCTCAGGTAAAATTGGGTAATGAAGATTGGGTTTTTAAATGCAAAAAATTGACAACAAATACCAAAAAGCAAAAATTAAAAATTTAGAGTCGAGGTTGGATTTTCAAAAATACAATATTAAAGAAAAGAAGAAGAACAAGAAGAAAAAAAAAAGTCACAGGAATTATTAACGACCAACAGCAACAACCACTCAAAAAAACAAACAAAAAATTGTATATATATGTATATATGGCATTTGCTTTAAAAATAGGGTCTTTTTTTTTGAAAAGTGATAGTAGGTTATAAAAATTTTAATTAAAAGAGAAATAGAGGACTTAAAATTAAAAAAAGAAGAAGAAAAAGGAAGAAGAAACAATCAAAAACATCTACCAAAAAAAAAAATAATAAAAGAGAACCGTCAAAAAATAGTAACGATATTTCTGGGACTTTCTCTGGTGTTGTAGGCAGCGTGGGTTCACTTCCAAGGCGGTTCCCTCTGTTCAGCTTCTTCTGTTTGCTGGTCTCTTCAGTGTCCGATTTCTGCCCTAACACAGGGGGGCGGTGGAAGTCACTTTTTTTTTTTTTTTTTTTTTAGGCTTACTTGGTCAGTCGCGCTGTGGGGAGGGAGGGATGCTGCTACCAAATAGCTCTGGTGTGTACTGAATCAGTTCTAATGAGGTGGATGAAGCTGGAGCCAATTATACAGAGTGAAGAAACCCAGAAAGAAAAACACCAATACAGTATACTTACACATATATATGGAATTTAGAAAGATGGTAATGATAAACCTGTACGCAAGACAGCAAAAGAGACACAGATGTATAGAACAGCCTTTTGGACTCTGTGGGAGAGGGAGAGGGTGGGATGAGTTGGCAGAGTGGCAGTGTAACATGTATGATATCATAAGTGAAACGAATCACCGGGCTAGGTTTGATGCAGGATGCAGGATGCTTGGGACTGATGCACGGGGATAATCCAGAGAGATGGTGTGGGGCAGGAGAGGGGAGGGGGGGGTCGGGATTGGGAGTCATGTACACTCGTGGCTGATTCATGTCAATGTATAGCAAAACGAATACAGTATTGTAAAGCAAAACACACTAAAAAATAAAAATTAATTAAAAAAAATAGAGAAATTAGAGAATTTATATTTTAATGAGGTGAGTGAAAGAGTGGAAAGAGAGATATTGGGTAGATGATATCCTCATATGAAATCTAAGTCTACAGAGAATGATTAACTATAAAAACCTTTTCTGAACTGTTGACAGATAAAAATGAAAATAGAAATAAATGATATAGAAATGGTCTGAAAATACAGGCAATCCAGTCATGCCTAAACTTGCTTTAGTAAATTATGACTGAATTTCAGCTAGATCAGATACAAATTTATCCCTTGTCAAAATATCAGAAATGTTCCTAAAATGATGCACAAAATTAAATCTAACCATAAAGCAAAGCTATTATGAGATGTTCCATATTTAAGTGAACACTGTATCAAACTTTTCTGAAAAGTAAAGAGGGATTTTGTAGTTCACTTATATACTGTTTTCAAAGTCTGGATTTTTACATTGTATTTCCCCAAAACACTATTAAAAAGAGTAAATAAATTCCACTAGGTGTCCTTGGCCTAGATCTCAGAACCACTTTATTCCAATATATCTTAGCAAAGATGAAGAATTTTCTACCTTTTGATGATCATTTTATCGTTATTGTTAGGTGCTTTTGGTAATGCTCACAACGAAACAGAAAAGCTGTAAGTGTATGTTTTCAACAGGCATAATTTCAAACGCACAGCCAGAATGTGTTAATAAATTAAAACAAATACAGTGTCCATCAGAAAGTTAATATATACCTCTGTGAAGACCCTTTTGGACAGGTCCTTGAATACTTTGTGGTACTATCATTTAAACTATATATTGAGCTTCATGCCTTGCAATTATGTTGTGTTATTTGTGAAAGCTCTTTCAACTTATTTGGAATTTTGCTTTCTCAACTGGCAGCAATTACATATTCAAAGACCACCAGAAATAATTCTTCCACCCCTTTTGGGATCACAAGCTTGTTATGAACACCTAAGCAACTGTACAGGAACATTATACTTTGATAATAAACAAGGCCAGGGAGAAGATTTTTTCCATTAGAAAAATTCCTGCCCATAAATAATTCAAAAATAAAAAGAGAAATGATAATTCTACCAACATAGGCAACTTTATCTGAAATCAGAGCCACCCTGCACAGGATTTTGAATTTTGAAAGCAACAGCTCACACAAGTTAGTGACTACTTCTTGCCCAGTCAATACATTCATCTAACAAAGCCTCCTCCATATGAGCAACCACAAACATTTCTGACTTCAGTTGTTAATCTCCCATGAAAAACTATTTCCATACTATTTTTAACTTGTATATGGAAATGATTATCTGTTTATCTCTGAAGTATGAAAACACTTACAGCACTCTTTGTAATGTATTTATGTACCATTTTCCTTCTCATGTCCTTGACGGAAGTATTCACATCTTCCTCCCAGAACAAAAGTTGAGAAGCAGGCTGATTACTTTTCAACTGGCTCCTTTTTAAAAAATTTTTTTTTTATTTTACTTTACAATACTGTATTGGTTTTGCCATACATCAACATGAATCCGCCACGGGTGTACATGAGTTCCGAATCCTGAACCTCCCTCCCACCTCCCTTCCCATACCATCTCTCTGGGTCATCCCAGTGCACCAGCCCCAAGCATCCTATATCCTGCAATTGGCTCCTTTTTTGTCTTCCAAATTCTCATGCTACTGGACCTACTTCTCAATAGCTTTTCAATTCTACCTTCTTAGATAAAAAATGTAGTTGTGTGATACTTGGAAGAGTAGATTGTATGGCAAATTCATAATTCACCTGGACCACATATGTATAAAATTAAGTATTAAATATTTTACTATAAGTTAGAAATTGATATTTTAAAAGTATAAGAAGTCTTTTAAGATAATTATGGATCTGAATGAAGATTTCTTGAATGCCCTTTTACCAAGTGTTTTAAATTAATTTAGTCACTTAATAACCATATGATATGAATATTATTTATTTTTACTGATGAGAAAAATTAAGGATCTTATGAAAGTTAACAAAGCACGTAAGTGATGGTCCTGTGTATTAAATCTAGTTCTATCTGAATTTCAAAATTAACATTTTTCCTATGATTCCATACAATATTCTTTCTGAATTTAAGGACTCAGTTACCAATGAGACTGACTTCAAATAAGTAGAACCTGAAATAGAGTTATAAAAGCAGTTAATGCAAATGATTATTGAGCAACATATGGTATTTATTCTTAAGGAAACTCATAGTTTCACTTTGGAGACACTTTTATTTCTATGGTGTATTTTAGAGCTGTCTCTATTGCATCAAATACATGGAACGCCAGCACTGTACATAGATTTCACAGAAGAAAAGAGCTATCCATTGTTTATTAAAATAGAATGAGAGAAGATGGTGAATTATATGCATAACCAATACTATATTATTACTGCATATAAAATATCATAGTATAATCGCATTAATATTTTATACAGACTATATATTAATTTTAATTATAGTATTAATATATAAATATTATATAAAAATATATATGTGTGTAAATCTTTATAGATGATAAATCTTCTCATTAACCACCCCTCACTCTACCTCAATCTATAATGGATACCTCCTTTCTTTCATGAACTCTTCTCTGTGAAGTGCTGATGTTCCATATATTTGATACACACACATATATATTATACAAATATGTATATATTATATATGAAGTATCTATACATCATATATACTTTAATATATATGTATGTATATATAATATTTAAAAATCACAATCTGTAAAAGCAATTCCTACTATAAAAGTATTCCCTATGTCTGAGAGCTCTGATCTCTATAATTGGGGCCAAGTTTGAATTCACTAAGATAATTTCTTGAAACACTATATTAAAGAAAACCTGATTAAGATACTACTTTAGGAAAAAGAGAACCGAAAACTCAACTCTAGTGACCTGTACTTAACCTTTTTTTTTTGTTGTTATGTGAGTGAGTGAGTGAGTGAGTGAAGTCGCTCAGCGTGTCTGACTCTTTGTGACCCTATGGACTGTAGCCCACCAGGCTCCTCCCTCCATAGGATTCTCCAAGAAAGAGTACTGGAGTCAGTTGCCATTGCCTTCTCCAGGGGATCTTCCTGACCCAGGGATTGAACCCAAGTCTCCTGCATTCCAGGCAGAGGCTTTAACCTCTGAGCCACCAGGGAAGTACTGAACCTTTTGTTATGTACTAAACCTTTTTTACATGGTTAAGGAGTGGAAAGGGCTTCCCTGATTGTTCAGTGGTAAAGAAACTGTCTGACAAAGCAGGAGAGGCAGGTTCTATATCTGAGTGGGGAAGATCCCCTGGTGAAGGACATGGCAACCAACTCCAGTATTCTTGCGTGGAGAATCCCCATGGACAGCGAAGCCTGGCAGGCTACTGTCCTCGGGGCACAGAAGAGTTGGACACAACTGAGCAACTAAAAGAACAACAAGGAGTGGAATGGATAAATACCAAAGGAGAGCTGAAATTTAGAAACAGCTAAACGCAATCTCACGTTATTAGAATATGATTAAAAACACTATATAATATTTAAATTTTCCAACGATTTAAGATTTAAATCTTATTCCAACAAGAGGTTTAACTTTCTAACTTCAACTGACACTATATTTGCATTTTTCATTAAAATATTTGATTCTATTATTTCCTATAAGCTTTTCAGAAAATACTTGAGAAAACAGAAAACCAACTTGAGAGTAAATCTAATGAATAATGCTAAGCTACATTTAAAGACAACTATGAGCTTTGCTTTTTCATTATCATATTGTATGAAGTATACAGACAACACACGATGAACTGTAAACTGCACATCTGCAATTATAATGTTGCATAAAAAATGAGTACTGAGTGCTGAATAAACTAACAATGCTTTATTAAAACTTCAGGAAGCTATCCTGTAGGAAACAATGTTTCACAACATAAGCTTTATTTATTTTTGAAGTTGAAAAAAATTATATAAATTTAAAACAACAGTAAAACCAATATGTTATAAAAATACACAAGTTAATAGAACATGAGCTGCCAACTGTTCATATATATCTGACATATTTCTCTAAATGTACTGCTTATAGCTGAAGATGTTTATGTGATAGCAAGATCACTATTTCTAGAGAATATCTGCTGTTTACTTACCTTCCCTCACGATAATCTTTCAGGTAAGACAAATCACCTGCAGCTAAAATATCTAAAATTTCTGAAGAAAAGGATTTGGCTATTCAAGAGCAGAATGAACAAAGGTACTATATCTTGGGGTGAGTGGAAAAAGGTAAAACTACCCTTGAGTGTAGCCTGAGAAATACAAAATAATAAATTTGCAGTACCTTCAAAAACTATTAACCAAGAATGTTTTAGAATCATTCAAGAGTTTTTAAGCAATCATCAGAAGTTATCCAGATTATATCACAAGTCCACAGTTACCTGTATTAAACTGCATTTCATATTTTATCTTATATCACTGAGGTGTGAAAACTCATCATAACTGCAATCTTACACAAACTCCAAAACAGAAACACAAGGGAAAAATATAATTTGATGACCCTAATATACTTTTCTAGGGATAAAAGTGTCTAAATATTATGAAATCATTTTTTAAAATAGAGGCTCTTCCTTAAAATGATGTTGTATCTGAATGGTATAGAGTAAGAATAATAGTAGTTAAAGAAGCTACTAAAAAATCTAAGGGACCTATTTACTCTCTTTGTGAGCGACTTCTTCATAAGAGAAAGCTGTCAGGTATTAACTGAGGAAGAGTCAATGTAAAGTATTGGAAAGAATGTGAGGAGCAGGAGCCAACAGTCTAGGTGAAGGTCTGGGACGCGAGACACTGTGACCTTTGGCGTCTACCTTAGCTTCTCCAATTCTCATCTGAGAAGAGAGACGACAAACCCTAACTTGTCTACTGCTGAACCTGTCTCATCTGCAACCAGAAGTTCTCTAAAGTGCAAATGAGAGTTCTAAGAAAGCCTTGATCAAATATATTTTATCAAGTTAATGCTCATATATATTTTATCACTGATTCTTTTTAACTACTGTGGAAAAAAGTTTAAAAACAAACACTACTTTATATCATGTTTTTTTTCCTAAGCAACTATTAATACTAAAGTGATTTAAAATACAAAGGTGATACCAAAATCATCAGATACTTTTTCTTTCTCTTGCACTTAGACTACACTTGTCCTTAGGTCCATGGTGCCTGGCATACAGTAGGCACTTAACAAAAACTGATCCATAAAGGAAGGAAGGAAGGAATACAAATTGTTACCTCTTGTATTACCCAGACAGAAACTTGCTATGTGCAATAGTTTAAGAGTTAACATAACTTAAATATTCCCAACTTAGATACTGGCATAATTTTCTATTTTGGAATTCTAAAACTAAGCATATATAGTTGTGTTTTTCCAGAGCAAAAAGTATGCTCCAAAATACAGAGAAGTGCCATGGCTAACAGACTTATATAGTCTGGTCAACTGTACTTCCCCCCAGACATAATTAGCTTAAAGTTTACTACTATTTTGCCATTATTAAAATTCTTTGATTAAAAAAAGTCAAGTAGAGTTAATGCTTTTAATAAAATACCCAAAGGAACACGACATAGGTTAGAGCAAAAGAATTAAAATGCACGTACCATATTTATGTCATTCATTAATTTACTGTCATATGACTGGTTTTTAAGAAGCATTATCTTCCTTCTTTTATTCATATAAATTATGCAGAGACATAAAAAATAAACTCTCAAGCTAAATCGCCTCAGTTAAGAGCCAGGTTAGGAGGATAGAATTGAAACTTCTCTGGCCCACTTGCTACTCACAAAAGCTCCAGAAGGGACCTGTCAAATTTTTCTGTAGAATGAAAACCACAACCTTATATAAAACTTTTATCTCAATCTTGTAAGAACAGCCTTTTCTAATTCATAGGGAAACATTCATGAGGTTTTATATTTCCCAGCATTTCCTGTATATGTGTCAATAATCACCTTATAAATTTTTTATAATAAAATACACATTTATTATAAACTTCTGCCATTTTTAACAACTAAAATGTCTTCACTTTGGAATGTTAAGCAGTTAATAGCTGCTGAGAACTGTTCATTCATTTGTTTTTTTAAACAGCTAGTATTTTAGTACCTAGTATACCTTAGGCACTAAAGGCAGGTGTGAAATATTTCACAAGGAAATGGAACCAAAGCACATTTTGGTTAGTAACACCTAAAACTGGTCAATGAATCTACAATTCCAAACCTTTGCTTAGTTGGTCCTCCTCGCTTAGTCAGTTAGTTCCTCCATCTCCTCTTTCCACTTCAGTTGGAATCTTACACTAGGGGTCAGCAGACTACAGCCCTCAGAACAAATCAAGGCTCCCTCTTGTTTTGCAATTAATATGTCATTGGAACATGGCCATTTCATTCATTTGTTTTTTGTCTATGGCTATTTTGTGCTACAATGGCAGCATTAAGTACCCATAAAACCCCTATATCATCTTTCATCTTTTATAAGAAAACAATTTATAAAGAATATTTTGATATCTAGGCTTTAATTATACATTTTACTAAATATTTAATCAAGACTTGACATCTGAATTTTATGTAAAATACTAAGAAACAAACTTCTCTACATTTTCTTTTCTAATTTATGTAAATTAGTTAAGCAAATAGACTAAAAGAGCCAACAGGTGTATGGAACTTTTGATATAGTAACCTACAAAGACTAACAAAACTAAAATATTAAACACAAGAGACTAAAGTAAGCTATGTAAATATAAATATTAAAACACTTCACTTTAAAGGGCAAAATATAAAAGCATCATATGTATTTTACCTTTCACTATAATTCTTATCTTTTCCAGGCTAGTAATTATCACAGTGTTAGGAAGATTATTTACTGCACTGCGTCTGAAAATGCTTGATAAGAAAAGCCCCAGGGAAGCAACTGTATAAGTAAAATAAGCAAGCCTGGATCTTCCACTGAGTGAGAAGTATCCATGTACCTATCAACTGGGTTCTATATTAAATACAGGAGACCCTGGTGGCTCAGTCAGTAAAGAATCTGCCTCCAATGCAGGTTCGATCCATGATCTGGAAGATCCCCTGGAGAAGGGAATGGCAACCCACTCCAGTAATCTTGTCTGGGAAATCTCATGGACAGAGGAGCCTGGCGGACTACAGTCCATGGGTTGTAAAGAGTTGGACACGATTGAGCAACCAACACTTTCACTATACTTAAGATGGAAAAGTTTTTAATGTCAAGAATAACGTTCTATATTTTATTAAACACACTGTATAGGAAGAGAAAGACTTTAAACATTGATATGTAAATTTAAATACGAATATTGATAAAACTGTTGATTTAGTCTTAGATAAATGGAGAAGGCAATGGCACCCCACTCCAGTACTCTTGCCTGGAAAATCCTACGGATGGAGGAGCCTGGCGCTGAGGTCGCACAGAGTCGGACACGACTGAGTGACTTCACTTTCACGCATTGGAGAAGGAAATGGCAACCCACTCCAGAGTTCTTGCCTAGAGAATCCCAGGGACAGGGGAGCCTGGTGGGCTGCTGTTGCTGGGGTCACACAGAGTTGGACACGACTGAAGCGACTTAGCAGCAGGTGCAAACCATTCTTGCAAAATAATCCCATTTCTTAAAGAAAAGTAAAATCTATGAGAAGAGTTTTCCTAGGTTTGTATTCACACACTGATACTTTAAATTTCTTTGGCTTCCTTCCTAGGCTACTCAAAATGCAACATCTTTGTTATAAATACAAAGGTGTAATAAATCTCCTCTTGAGAATAATGTATAATTCAAAATTCCATTGTGTGTTAAATTCTAATGAGGTTTCAAGCACTTTTAGATTTAAGCATGTTAATGGGTTATAAAATCACCAGAGCAGAAAGTAATGAATTTCAACCCTAGTTCACCTATAACTTGGTTTCTTCATACTCAAACAATGATTGTAATAAGATTTCATCAAACTGATTTAAAGATGAATAATAAATGCCTGAAATACATCAATAAAATAATAGTGGTAAATATTTGTAACTGGGTAGGCTTGGCAGTTCTACACTTTAGCTCGATCTCCTATAAAAAATGATGGGAAAAAAACAATGTTGGGAAAATTTTTTAAATAATCTTCATCTTGTAACTGGCTGTGTTAATGAGTACAAAGCACTGAGAATAGTGCATCGCATATGGCAAGCGGTGTACAAAGTCTAAACCATGATCATTACCACCACTATCATCCCATCTTAGAAATAAAACCGCACAAAGAAAACAAACTCATCTAGAGACAGATTTCCTCCCTAGGAGTGAAGCACTTGAAAGTAAAAGTGGCTGAAATATACGCTTCTAGGTATTAAAAACTTGAAAATTGCCACTCTTCAGGAAAGATTTATGATAAGACATCCAGAGAATTAAAAACTTCTCTTATGCAGCAATTTTGAGGCTAAAATCTGTAGAAAAATGAGACCAAAAACATGTAGCACAAAAATCTACAGGATTTTTTATGAGATCCATTTAAGGAAGAGGTAAGAAGGATGGTAAGTATTTCTCCATGAAATAAGGTCTGTGCTGTGCTTAGGCGCTCAGCAGTGTCTGCCTCTTTGTCACCCCAGGGACTGTATGTATCCCGCCAGGCTCTTCTGTCCAAGGGAATTCTCCAGGCAAGAATGCTGGAGTGGGTTGCCATGTCCTCCTCCAGGGGATCTTTCCAAAATCCAGAGATCGAACTCAGGTCGCCTGCGTTGTAGGTGGATTCTTTATCATCCGAGCCACCAGGGAAGCCCAGAAACAAGGTCATGGCTCCCTAAAGAGACCTCCACATAGGTCACTGGATACGTAACATCAAACACTGAACATTTAATTCTAGGTGAAGTATTACAAATAGAGTGCATTTCTCTCTGACAGAGGGATGAATACTTATAGTTTCCCTAGTCACATGAAAAGCACTAATATATTGTTGTTCTCTTAATGGTAGCATTGTGCCAATGGTATGAGCAACAGAATCAGATATGGTCAGATATATCAGCTGTGGTATGCAGACAGTTTTTAGAAAAGACATAGTAGGAGGATGACCTAGGAAACTACCCCAGTTCCTGCCTTATAATGATCACAGCAACAGTGAGAAAGAAAGTGTGAAACACCAGAAGTATAGAAGAATTAGAATTCAGAGCATTTAGTTACTGGCTCTATCTGGAACATTGAGAATAATCAGAAGTGATTCTTGGATTCAGGTAACTGGAAGAAAAGTGGCTCTCCTAACAAGCAGCAGTGTTGGGAGAATACAACAGTTCAGATTCTTTATCTATAATACTGGAAGTAACACTGCATCATGGAAATACCACAAAGCACGGAGGGGAGGGCGGTGGGAGGGAGGTGCAAGCGGGAAGGGACTATGTATACCTCTGACAGATTAATGTTGATCTATCGCAGAAACCAACACAACATTGTAGAGCAATTATCCACCAATTAAAAATAAATAAACTTTTATAAAAAAAAAGAGAGAGATAAAGCATGAAGACTAAGCAATGTGGCATACAAAAGCAGGCTTTCAATCTGCTGGCCAATACTATGTAAATGGAACTAATGGCCCTTGAGAAAGGTTCAGTTCAGTTCAGTTCAGTCGTTCAGTCGTGTCCGACTCTTTGCGACCCCATGAATCACAGCACGCCAGGCCTCCCTGTCCATCACCAACTCCCAGAGTTCACTCAGACTCACGTCCATCGACTCTGTGATGCCATCCAGCCATCTCATCCTCGGTCGTCCCCTTCTCCTCCTGCCCCCAATCCCTCCCAGCATCAGGGTCTTTTCCAATGAGTCAACTCTTCGCATGAGGTGGCCAAAATACTGCAGCTTCAGTTTTAGCATCATTCCTTCCAAAGAAATCCCAGGGCTGATCTCCTTCAGAATGGACTGGGTGGATCTCCTTGCAGTCCATGGGACTCTCAAGAGTCTCCTCCAACACCACAGTTCAAAAGCATCAATTCTTCGGCGCTCAGCCGTCTTCACAGTCCAACTCTCACATCCATACGTGACCACAGGAAAAACCATAGCCTTGACTAGACGGACCTTAGTCGGCAAAGTAATGTCTCTGCTTTTGAATATACTATCTAGGTTGGTCATAACTTTTCTTCCAAGGAGTAAGC
>SJXQ01008234.1:189027-286866 GCA_006408695.1 Aepyceros melampus | reverse complement strand
AAGCAGAGATATTACTTTGCTGACTAAAGTCCGTCTAGTCAAGGCTATGGTTTTTCCTGTGGTCATGTATGGATGTGAGTTGGACTGTGAAGAAGGCCGAGTGCTGAAGAATTGATGCTTTTGAACTGTGGTGTTGGAGAAGACTCTTGAGAGTCCCTTGGACTGCAAGGAGATCCAACCAGTCCATTCTGAAGGAGATCAACCCTGGGATTTCTTTGGAAGGAATGATGCTAAAACTGAAGCTCCAGTACTTTGGCCACCTCATGTGAAGACCTGACTCATTGGAAAAGACTTTGATGCTGGGAGGGATTGGGGGCAGGAGGCGAAGGGGACGACCGAGGATGAGATGGTTGGATGGCACCACGGACTCGATGGATGCGAGTCTGAGTGAACTCCAGGAGTTGGTGATGGACAGGGAGGCCCTGCTATTCATGGGGTCGCAAAGAGTCGGACACGACCGAGCGACTGAACTGGACTGAACTGATAGTATATAAACTTTACATACAATTTGTTCTATAGATAAATGTCACAGGATTCAATCACCATCTATTATACATAACTGAGTAAAATGGGCAGAACTTTTGAACCTCATCTAAACGTTCCTACTATAGTACGATTTTGGATGCAAATATAGTTCTGTCGAATCATGAGAATGTATTCAAAATAAATGCGAGCATGCACAATTTTGACTAGAGCTACCATGAATACTTTGGAAACAGGCTAGTTAGAATCAAATGGCACATATTAGTAGTAATCATAACAATGATAATAATTAAGAAATAAACTTCTAAAACTAAAGATGCTGAGAATTCTTCCTAAATCCCTCCAAATATAATAAAAATCTTACCAAACCTCTGCTTCTCTGCAAATAAAAAAGCATGTAAAGAAGCAGATAAAGGGTTTAATTGGAAAATTTATCCTCATAAGGCCTCATATCCACATGTGTAAATTTATGTCTGAAGACATTTTTCCAAATAACATTCCATGATGTATATAGTATATTCTGTGATAAAAGGGAGTCATGGTTAACAAAACCTAACTTTACTGCCTCTCTACCCAGAGTGTTTTATAAGCCAATATAAATTGTGAGTCTCCCCAAGTGGAATACAGTACTATCATTGCGCAAATCAATTTGATCATGAAGTAATTCCCTTTTAGGAGAAGAGGGGTGGAGAAAACACTACTTCGGAATCAATGCCTTAGGTTATTTCACATGAGTTTCAAGACAGTACGTCATGTGAGCTTCATAACAACCAGGGAAGAAGGCAGAGCAGATAAGGATCCAACTGGTGATAAGAAAATTTAAATTCAAAAAGATAATGCAAGAAGCCAATAGTGAGATTGACCGATAGATTCGTTCAGTCTCAATCTAGCAATGTGGTTTTATTAACCAAGACAATTTCTGATCTCAAGGAGAATACCACCCACAAGCTGGAGAAACTAATGTCTATGCCAAATATGATATACTCTTCTACACTGTAAAACAGTCATGGCACAGCTGACTTGCTGTCTAACTTTGAGATATTAAGCTATTTGAAAACATCTTTTGTAAGCTAGCTCTAAATTGGGAGGCAGTCAAAGTTATTAAAGCATGTGCCAAGTGAAGTTTTGATATCCCAGGAACTTTCTATGATATCGAGACTCAAAATTTTCTCTTGGTAGAGACAAAAAGTTTGTGTGGTAGTTAGCCACTAGACAGAGGAAGGCAAAACTAGCATCTTTCAAAGAGAAGTAACATTTCTGAAATGACAATCTGCTGATTGTTCTTCCACGACAACCTTCCTGAGAGACCGGTTAAAACGCTTGAGAAATTATTAACTGCACATTTGCTTTAAAAGTCAAAATGCAGTTTGCACATGTTTTATATTAAATTATAAAAAAATATATATAGTCATTCATTATCTTACGTAAGAAACCCAGCCCCAACAACAACACCAAAAATCCTCCTGGGAATTCAAACCAGAGAAAATAATTCATGTTTTGTTAAAACACATACCCTACATACACAGACAGACACACACAGAAACACAGACTTCATTATGAATTTTAGAAACCTGAAGAATATACAAAGGATATGGAATATCTCTTCACCAAGATCATGATCTACAGAACACAACTGACCAGATTCAAGGTACTTTATTATATTGTTAATATCTAATTAATCTAGGTGGTGGCATATTTATAATCTTGTTACCATATTTAAAAATACACATATCTCCCTTATGGGCTTCCCTCTTAGCTCAGTTGGTAAAGAATCCACCTGCAGTGCAGGAGACCCTGGTTCAGTTCCTGGGAAGGGAAGATCTGCTGGAGAAGGGATAGACTACCCACTCCAGTATTCTGGCCTGGAGAATTCCATGGACAGAGTTGGACATAACTGAGTGACTTTCACTTTCACACTTTTCATATCTCCCTTTTGGGATTCCCTGGTGGCTCAGATGGTAAAGAATCCACCTGCAGTGCAGGAGACCTGGTTTTGATCCCTGGTTGGAAAGATCCCCTGGAGGAGGGCATGGCAACCCACTCCAGTATTCTTGCCTGGAGCATCCCCAAGGACAGAGGAGCCTGGCGGGCTACAGTCCATGCGGTCACAAAGGGTCGGACATGACTGAGCAACTAAGCACAGCATGTCTCCCTTTTATACTCCTTAAGTTACACCACAAACTTACTTCATTTTTGCTTGATTAACATTGTTACTTAATCTGCAAGAATTAAAAAAATGTTTAGTACACGAAGGTTTTTATTTAATATTATGTACTTGCATCTATTCTAAACAAGATCATGATTTAAACTTATGAAGTTAATTCAGTGCTCTGTGGTAATCTAAATGAGAAGGAAATTAAAAAAATAAGGAGATATATGTATATGTGTAACTGATTCACTTTGCTGTACAGTAGAAACTAACACAACATTGTAAATCAACTATGTTGTTGTTGATATTTAACTACTAAGTCATGTCCGACTCTTTGCAACCCCAAGACTACAGCCTGTCAGGCTCCTCTGTCCATGGGATTTTCCAGGCAAAAATACTGGAGTGGGTTGCTATTTCCTTCTCCAGAGGATCTTCCCAACCAAGGGATCAAACTTGAGTCCCCTGCATTGACAGGCAGATTCACTGAGCCACTAGCGAAGTCCCAAAACAACTATACTGCAATACAAATTAATTTTAAAAAGAAATAAATTTATGAGCTTAAATTTTAATGATTTTCACATTCCATTTGTAACTTATGTCATTAATATATAATACTTTCTTTCAAGCTTCTAACAATAACTTGTGATCCTTACCACTATTAAGTGTTTACACATTAGTTGTCTATTTGCTGCCATAACAAATTAGCACAACTTTAGTGGCTTAAAACAATACAAATTTATCTTAAGAGTTCTGCAGCTGAGAAGAATAACACAGATGTCACTGGGATAACAGCTCTAGCAGAGAACCCATTTCTGTGCTTGACAGCCTCAAGAGGTTACCCACATT
Organism: Aepyceros melampus; assembly: GCA_006408695.1. Classification (NCBI taxonomy): domain Eukaryota; kingdom Metazoa; phylum Chordata; class Mammalia; order Artiodactyla; family Bovidae; genus Aepyceros; species Aepyceros melampus. Next base: position 283,388 of record SJXQ01008234.1, on the reverse strand, counting down.
CTTTGGCTTGTGGCCTCTTCCATCTCCAAAGCCAGCAATACCTGGTAAGTCTTTTTCTCACTTCCTGTCATTCTGAAAATTCTGACTTCCTCTTCCACTTACTGAAACATACACATCACCAAATGTAAAATGAGATAGCCAGTGGAAATTTGCTGTATGACACAGGGAGCTGAAACCCAGTGCTTTGTGACAACCTAGAGGGGCAGGATGGAGTCAGAGATGAGAGGGAGGTTCAACAGGGAGAGGACATACGTATATCAATGGCTGATTCATGTTGATGTATGGCAGGAACCAACACAGTATTATAAAATATTTATCCTCCAATCAAAATAAATTAAAAAAAAACCACATTGGGCCCACTTAGATCACTTGGCATGGCCTTCGAAGGTCAGCTGATTAGCAATCTTGTTGTCATGTGCCACCTTAATTCACCTTTCCCATTTCAAGTATCATATTTACAGGTTGCAGAAGTTAGACCCAGGACATTTTGTGGGGAACCACCATTCTGCTTACTAGAGTTACCACAAATTCCTACTTCATATGCTGTCAATCAGTATCTGTCTTTACATTACAGGTGTTTCTAGGTTCTAGGTGTTTCTAAGTTCTTAGGACTTCCCTGGTGGTGTAGGAATAAAGAATCTGCCTGCTACTGCAGGGAACACAGGTTCAATCCCTGGTCCAGGAAGATCCCACGTGCTGCAGGGCAACCATGCCTCTGCGCCACAACTGCTAAGCTTGTGTGCCACAGCTACTGAAGGTCACGTGCTTAGAGCCCATGCTCCACAACAAGAGAAGCCACCGCAATGAGAAGCTTGTGCACTGCAACTAGAGAGTAGCTCTCACATGCCGCAACTAGAGAAAAGCCCATGCACAGCAATGAAGACTCAGCACAGCCAGAAATAAATTAATAAAACACCTTAAAAGGCATTTCTCTTTAAAGAATGTTTACTGAAGTCTTCAAATAATAGCAAAAGAGTAGGTGGTTTCTTTATAGAAAATCGAGGATGAAAGCCTTAAGTGACTCAATCATTTCAGAAATGTCAATAGAACACAATGAACAAATTTGAAATCATGAAACTAGGATGATCTAACAGGTGTCATTCCTACCTTCTCTCAAAAAAGAAGCAATTCCCTGGCTTCCATAAAAGCATCTGCTTGATGCCTGCCACATACCTCTCATCTATCTCCTTTATAAACACCCAAGGATTCACCTTTTAAATTAAGCCTTCTGTCAGTAGCCTGATATAAATACGCACGGTTACAACAATCCCCAGTCTTTTGGGCATGACTCTGCCAAGCATAGTTATTAAGACTGATGTCATTTGTGCAGTAGCTGCTTAATGACCTATATTGAAACATTACTCAAGTAACAGAACTTTGCTTTTAAGAAAAATAAAATATGAATTTTTCTCACATTAATTAAGTCATAATCTAAGCTCCTTGATGGTTGGAACATGTTTGTCTTCGTGTATATCACAGGTTCCAGCACATAGCACAGAACCAAAAAATAATTGTTCAAAGAATAAATGAAGATGTATTAACAGATACCTTAAGCCTTCTACCATTTTTGTCCTTACTTGCCTAACACAATCTCCTAGAACTCACATTATATAAATTTTGCGTTAGTTAAAAATCCAACATTCAGTCATAATTTAGAAATATTTACTTAGTGCCAACTATGTGTCAGGCTTGTCAGATTCCTTATTAATACCATGGCAATTTAGTTCCTGCCTTCATGCCTATAATTTGTGGTCTTTCAGAATTTTCCATCTTAGTTGATGTTGATATCTATTTGATGCTGATATTTGTTCCAAGAATTATTTCTCAATCAACTCAAGAAGAAATGACCTGTCTTTTCCAGTCCTTAATATTGCCTGTTCAACTCACCATTTACACTGCCTCACACAGAAATTATTTATATGAACATCTTATCTCTCCCAATGCAATTTCTTTTTTTAAAATATAAATTTATTTATTTTAATTGGAGGTTAATTACTTTACAATATTGTATTGGTTTTGCCATACATTAATATGAATCCACCACAGGTATACACATGTTCCCCCTCCTGAACCCCCCTCCCTCCTCCCTCCCCATACCATTGCTCTGGGTCATCCCAGTGCACCAGCCCCAAGCATCCAGTATCATGCATCGAATCTGGACTGGCAATTTTTTTCATATATGATATTATACATGTTTCAATGCCATTCTCCCAAATCATCCCACCCTCTCCCTCTCCCACAGAGTCCAAAAGACAGTTCTATTCATCTGTGTCTCTTTTGCTGCCTGGCATACAAGGTTATCATTACCATCTTCCTAAATTCCATATACATGCATTAGTATACTGTATTGGTGTTTTTCTTTCTGGCTTACTTCACTCTGTATAATCGGCTCCAGTTTCATCCACCTCATCAGAACTGATTCAAATGTATTCTTTGTAATGGCTGAGTAATACTCCATTATGTATATGTACCACAGCTTTCTTATCCATTTGTCCGCTAATGGACATCTAGGTTGCTTCCATGTCCTGGCTATTATAAACAGTGCTGCGATGAACATTGGGGTACTGTGTCTCTTTCAAGTCTGGTTTCCTCGGTGTGTATGCCCAGCAGTGGGATTGCTGGGTCATAGGGAAGTTTTATTTCCATTTTTTTTTTTTTTAAGGAATCTCCACACTGTTCTCTGTAGTGGCTGTACTAGTTTGCATTCCCCCCAACAGTGGAAGAGGGTCCCTTTTCTCCACACCCTCTCCAGTATTTATTGCTTGTAGACTTTTGGATAGCAGCCATTCTGACTGGCGTGAAATTGTACCTCATTGTGGTTTTGATTTGCATTTCTCTGATAATGAGTGATGTTGAGCATCTTTTCATGTGTTTGTTAGCCATCTGTATGTCTTCTTTGGAGAATGCAATTTCTTATAAAGCCCCTTGTAAGTTATTGTACGCACACAATAGTTGGACATATGTTTTTCGCTTAAAAGTATAACCTCTACAAAAACTTAGGAAAGATATTTTCTCATTTTCATTGACATATTTTCTTTTTATCAACAGTGAAATATTTATGAATTTTGGCCAATAGAAAATATTTAGACTGTGTGATTATAAAGAAAAACTACAGTACTGTGGGTAAATATACAGTCATTATTATCTTCAGATAGATAATATTTATTTCAATCATCCCTATATGCCAAAGAAACTACAATACACAAAGTTCTCCTCCAAGGGGCAACCATTACAATCTGTCTATACTAATTTATGTCTTTGGGCTTCCCTGTGGTAAAGAACCCACCTGCCAAGCTGGATATGCAAGTTCAATCCCTGGGTCGGGAACATACCCTGGAGAAGGAAATGGCAACCCACTCCAGTATTCTTGCCTGGGAAATTCCATGGACAGAGAAGCCTGGCAGGCTATAGCCCATAGGGAAGCCCCAATACTTTGGCCACCTAATGTAGAGAACCAACTCACTGGAAAAGACCCTAATGTTGGGTAAGATCAAAGGCAACAGGAGAAGGGGGAAGCAACGGATGTTTAGATAGCATCACCAACTCAATGGACAGGAATAACTCCGGAAGGCAGTAAAGGACAGAGGAAGTGATGTGCTGCAGTCCATGGGGTTGCAAAGAGTGTGACATGACTTAGTGACTGAACAACAACAATGATGTCTTTGCATTGGCTGACATTTGGAGCAACTGTGATATTACCAAGAGATTTATCCTATTATACCTTCCATCACAAGGAAAGTGAGATAAAGTCAGTGGAAGATATACAATTAAAGATAGAATTCAAAATAAAATACAAAAAAATATATTTTATATGCAAATTTATAAGTTTTTCTATAAAGCAAATGGAGATTTATTTGTAATATGTTATGTCATTAATACAACAACAGCACAAAAATTTTGCACAATCATGATAGGAAGGAGTGGCCCTTGGTGCAGTATGTTTGAGCCTAAGACATTAAGTGACAATAGATGTGTGGGCCAGATTAGGTAGAATGTGCCCAAGAGAATGTGGCCACAGTTGGCAAGTGAATTAAGCCTTGATCTGGAAATAATTGTCACCTCTCACTCCTAAACCTTTCTAATAAGTAATGCTATCTCCTCAAGAAAGGGTACCGATGCAGACCTATGGAGTATGGTCAGTTCTTCAAAAAATTTTCTTGCCAACTAACATTTTTAAAATGCTCCGCAAACCTTCTGAAATAAACAAGCCTGCCAAATACAATAAAAACAAGTTGATATACTACACTGAAACAAGTGGATAAGCAATAAAGTCCATGAAAAACCTTTCACATCATGCACAGGAGAAAACAATTTCAAAGGTAAACAAAAATGAAATGCTGTCTCAGTTAAGTTTTCAAAACATCTAATGTACCCCTTAGGTTTGAGGCAATTTGTATCCAGAAAAATGAATACTGTGTAATAAGGATCAGTAAAACCTCAAATTTATTTTGAAAATTAACTATTTCCAAGTTTGAAAATTCCCTCCATTTTATTTCATTTATACTTAATCCCCTGGAGAAAGGAATGGCAACCCACTCCAGTATTCTTGCCTGGAGAATTCCATGGACAGAGCAGCCTGGTGGGCTACAGTCCACAGGGTCAGAAAAAGTGGCCATGACTGAGTGAGTAACGTACGAAACCTACATAAAGGAAGAAAACTCCTTAACTTTTTCACTGCCTCTCGATAACATAAAGCTGCCTTTTGTAAGAGTCACTGTAATTGTAATATCATTGCTGTAAGCAAAGGAAAATCAACAGCAGATTCAACTCATAATTTCATACATTAACCATGAAACCAGATTTTAGAAAAACAAAGATGGAATTAAAGATAGTTAGTTATATATGGATTCCCTGATAGCTCAGATGGTAAAAAATTTGTCTACAGTACAGGAGACCTGGGTTTGATTCCTAGATTGGGAAGTCCCCCTGGAGAAGGGCATGGCAACCCACTCCAGCATTCTTGCCTGGAGAATACCATAGACAGAGGAGCCTGGTGGGGCTACAGTCCATAGGGTCACAAACAGTCAGACACATCTGAACAACTAACACACCAACATATGGATTATCTTACTAACTCGCCAAGAATCAAGTCATTGGTGATTTGGAAGGAACTGAGTTGATCCGCATTCACCTAGGATTAATCCCAGGAATCACTCTTTTTGAATGCTTTCCAGAGAAGCCATGAGTAGCCAGGGTGGGCTCTCGCTAGTCGAGGTCACATAGAATGTAAAGGGTTTAAATGTTGAAGAAGTAGAAACTCCTCTTTTCATCCTATCCTGCCACAGCACAGAAAGATAGCCCCGTCTATGATAGTCTTACAGAATGCAGGATCTGGAAGAACATTCTGCAAGGAATGTGCAGGAAACGTGCACACGTCCTCTTTACGCTATCACCAGGGAAATGACCAGTGACAGAGGAATGGATAAAGAAGTGGTGGTGCATATAGATACAACGGAATATTGCCCAGCCACTAAAAAGAATGAAATGATGCAGCAACATGGAGAGACACTGAAACTGTCATACTGAGGGATGCAAGTCAGACAGAGAAAGACAAATATATAACATTGCTAATATGTAGAATCTGAAAAATAAGAAAAGACACAAATGAATTCATTCACAAGGACAGAAACAACCCACATGAACTTATGGTTACTGGGGGGAAGGAGGGATAGTTAGGGAATTTGGGATTGACATATACACATTCAGTTCAGTTCAGTCACTCAGTCGTGTCTGACTCTTTGCGGCCCCATGAATCGCTGCATGCCAGGCCTCCCTGTCCATCACCAACTCCAGGAGTTCACTCAGACTCATGTCCATCGAGTCAGTGATGCCATCCAGCCATCTCATCCTCTGTCGTCCCCTTCTCCTCCTGCCCCCAATACCTCCCATCATCAGAGTCTTTTCCAATGAGTCAACTCTTTGCATGAAGTGGCCAAAGTACTGGAGCTTTCAGCTTTAGCATCATTCCTTCCAAAGAAATCCCAGGGCTGATCTCCTTCAGAATGGGCTGGTTGGATCTCCTTGCAGTCCCAGGGACTCTCAAGAGTCTTCTCCAACACCACAGTTCAAAAGCATCAATTCTTTGGCGCTCAGCCTTCTTCACAGTCCAACTCTCACATTACTATATTTAAAATAAATATTCAACAATGACCTACAGTATTCAAAAATGAAGATGGGATAAAAGAATGATATAGCTGAGATGAGCCTGGCTGTGTGCTGATAAATCAAATCTAATTGATGGATTCATGAGGATTTATTACAGTACTCCTTCTACTTTGTGTATGTTTGAAATTTTCTGTAATAATAAAGTTTTTAAAAATTGTATTACTACATGTACAGGCATTGTATCAATACTGAGGAAATCAAGGCCCTTATTTTGTATTTTCCATGTTTGCAAAATTTAACATTCAGATATAACAGTGTTTTTCTTTAAAAAGATAATATGTGGTATCCCTATATACTAAAATAATTTCTTAGGTTACCATAGTATTCATCCATTAAAAATTACAATTAAGTTCTATCTATAAAATCATTAGCCTCCTAAAGAGAAAAATCAAGTATTAACAGAAGCTTAGTTTATCTCACTTGATAATTCTATATAAGATAAAACAGGTGCTATTTGATAAAGTATTTTATGCCATAACTATGTAAAACTTGTATACTTAAATCTTTTAATAAAATAAGTAAAACAATTTTTAGTGACTATATATTTATCACAAACCATATGCTACACAATGTCAATGGAATATTTAGGATGGTACCCTACTCCAGTACTCTTGCCTGGAAAATCCCAGGCAAGATGGGAGGAGGAGCCTGGTGGGCTTCGGTCCATGGGGTCGCGAAAAGTCGGATGTGACTGAGTGACTTCCCTTTCACTTTTCACTTTCATGCATTGGAGAAGGAAACGGCAACCCACTCCAGTGTTCTTGCCTGGAGAATCCCAGGGACAGGGGAGTCTGGTGGGCTGCCATCTATGGGGTCACACAGAGTCGGACACGACTGAAGTGACTTAGCAGCAGCAGCAGCAGGATTACTTGTTTTATTTCCTCTCAATTGATGGATACTCAGCAACTTTCTTTTTACTTTAGTGCTTCTAAAATTTATTTTAACTAGTAAAACAAAACCTCTCTGTATTATTAAGGATACTGTTAAGATTAATATAAAGACTTTTCGGTGGAGGATGTTGAAGTGATTCTTATGCCAAATCACCATTTTTAAGGATGCTAAATGCCAGGACTAAACCTGCAGGAATCCCTTGACACATTCTGAAAACATGAACCCTGGCTTTTTAATGACTTTTCATCTCATATTGAAAATCTGGTATAAATAAGGAAGCACATTCTGTCATTTTTAGAATTAAAAAAACACCACAAAAGAAAAAAAACTATGAATGAGAGTTAAGACTGTCAGCAAGCAAAATTTCCTGAATGAGCACCATATGCTGTAAAAAATACTAAGGATCCCATATTCCAATCACTAATAAACAATCAACAAATAGTTGCTTTCTTAAAATTCTGTTAAAGACACAGTTCAAAGAGTGGTACAATAAGATAGTATACACAAGATGGGTGTGGTATCTCAACACCTAAATGAAATTGCCTATTTGTTAATTTGTTGCCTCTTTTAAGAGAGAGAATAGTTTCATTCATAACAAATATAAGACAAAATAACTTCAAAATTTAAAAATCACCATCTGAAACCATCAACTTGCCAAAACCAAACGTGGGAGCACTCAATTTTTGATTTCTTTGCTTAATAATCTAGATATATTTCTTGTAGATTTTGAATAGGCCAAAAATTATAAACTATATGATTTTTACATAATACATATACACACACTTAATGCACCCTGTAGCAGATACACAGGAAAATAACCACTATCCTGACCACCAAGAGTCTGGTTTTCATTTGTACAGCACTATTATTTCTAATTCAATAAAAATCTTATTATATATAAAGCTTTCTTCAAAATATCTGCATAAATACTGATTGGGTTTATTAATATTTTATATATTATTTTTAAGTTTCTAATTAATATATGCATCCTAGAAAGTCTGATGCATTTTTCAGAAAGAAAACCAGCTTTGTACATTCTTCTGCATAAACTCTACTCTGTATTTTATGGTGTACTTGTTACTGCCTAAATTCTCAAAATAATTGGATTTTACATATTTAGAAATTCAACATTTAGGGCAAAGGAACACTTTCCTAGTAGCTTGTCTTATTAATGTTCAGCTTTAAGTAAAACAAACAATATACATTTAGGTTTATACACTAGATCTATTAGCCTACCAGAAAGATTTGTTGTCAATTTCTTTTCATAATTTCTTGCATAAACTACCTATAAGGCATTTAAACTATTATAATATGAATGTAAGTCAGTGATCAGCAAACTATCAGTGAATCAGATCTGGCTTTGTGGCCTAATTTTCTTCAATCTATAAGCAGAGAATTATTTTTATATTTTTAAGGGGTTTTAAAATAATGGAAAAGAACATGAGGCAAAGATTGCATGTGACCTATGAAACCTAAACTGTTTACAGTCTGTTCCTTTACTGAGTACATTTGATGCCTACTAGTATAAATAATTTCCTATCATTCTTTAAAATTAAAAACCTAATTTAGTCAACTCTCAGAATTTATTTACTGTATAAAGCAAGGCAATCCCCTAGAGAAGGGAATAGCTACCCACTCCAGACTCTTGCTTGGAGAATCCCATGGACAGAGGAGCCTGGCAGGCTACAGTCCCTGGGGCCACACAGACCTGGACTCGACTGAGTGACTGAGCACACACACACACAAAGCAGCGCAAACTGCAGGCAAAAGGCAGGCACAGACACATCTACCAAGTCATGTTTCTCGCACTTATCACACACAAAGGACCCTAACTTGTCCAATGCATCACAGATACCCAGCAGGTGCTATACAAGGGGTCTCACTCTGACTTATTGTCTCTGAAATGGTCTCTTGCCACTGACATTATGATGGACATTTTGCGGAGGAGGAACATGAACTTCTGGAAGCTTAGGTGATTTTTCTCTAGAAAAAATAAATTGTGTGTAAAATGTGCTAATTAACATTTTCACCTTAAGTAACAATAAAGCCCCCTAATTTTGAACTTTTTGACTTTCCCCAAGGGATAAATTCAAGGTAGAGGTGAGAAATAACTGCTGGAATTAAAATATGGAGCATCACCAATTTCTTCCAGTGTTGTATTCTAATTTTTTAATTAAAATAATGCCAATTTGAATTGTGTTTTATGTAGCAGAATGCAGACATTTAACCACTCAACTCAAAATTATAGACTTGCATTTGAGACAATTGCATCCGGAAAGCCTTTCACTGAGTAAATTGTTTAAAATTTAATGGTATGTGGCTCTTGAGTGATTTATTACATTTAAGTAGTCCAACCACAAGTGGCAATAAATAGCTTCATGGGGGTGGTGGCCTGCTGCCCACTACTTATATTGGGGTGTGTCAAAACCAAATAAAAACAGTATTCAAGGTTTTATTTCCAGAACTTGAATATAAATAAATTTATTGAGCACTGGCTAAATATTATAGTCTTGATTCCCCACATGAATTATATAGTGAATGTGAAGGAATGCTTATAAGGAGTGTATCACGTCTAAATACTCAGCACAACAAGATTAAATATTTGTCATAGGACTGTAAGAGTGAAAAATACATGCCTATATATTAAAATATATAAATAATCCTGATATATCCATTTCTTCTGAGACTCAGTGAGTAGAGCAGAACTAGAGATTACATTTAAAATTTTCTTGTGTTTGAGACTTTCTAACAAAACATGCAAGTGTTTTTAATGCAGTTCTCTTTAATTAACACTGATATTTTACTATTGATTCTTAAAGTTCTTAAAAACAATGTTATTGGTCTTGAATAGTAATGCACTGCTGCATGGTGTTCATTGTTCTATTTATTTCTTTTTCCAAACCATGGGCCAGCCATTTCTATCATACATATTCAGCATAAGTCAACTGCCCCCTCATTTCAATGGTACAAAGATTCCTCCAAATTATATTACTTTAATATCCAAGTGTATGATGAGAAGACTCATCTCACTGAACAAACTACTGACCAGTTCAGGTACTACAGAATTTAAAGTGTTGAGTCACATGATGAGCTCCTTAATAGATGTACAGTAGAAGCATGATGATAGCTTTGGGGGATTTATAATTTAATAAAACCAAACAAACAAATAAAGAAAGCTGAGTGCCGAAGAATTGATGCTTTTGAACTGTGGTGTTGGAGAAGACTCTTGAGAGTCCCTTCGACTGCAAGGAGATCCAACCAGTCCATCCTAAAGGAGATCAGTCCTGAGTGTTCACTGGAAGGACTGATGAAGCTGAAACTCCAATACTTTGGCCACCTGATGCAAAGAGCTGACTCATTGGAAAAGACCCTGATGTTGGGAAAGATTGAGGGCAGGAGGAGAAGGGGACGACAGAGGATGAGATGGCTGGATGGCATCACCGACTCAATGGACATGAGTTTGAGTGAACTCCTGGAGTCGGTGATGGACAGGGAGGCCTGGTGTGTTGTGGTTCATGGGGTCACAAACAGTTGGACATGACTGAGCGACTGAACTGAATTGAAACAAACAAAAACATAAAGAGAAACAGAAAAGGGATTCTTTAACCTCAGTCTGAGAAGCAATACTCCGCAGGATATGGTAAGAATATGAGGGAAAGTCAAGGGGAGGGGGCAACACAAGTAATGTGATTAAGATCAACATTTCCCTCGTGGCTCAGATGGTAAAGCGTCTATATACAATGCAGAAGACTCGGGTTTGATCCCTGGGTCGGGGAGGTCCTCTGGAGGAGGAAATGGCAATCCTCTCCAGTACTCTTGCCTGGAAAATCCCATGGATGGAGGAGCGTGGTAGGCTACAGTCCATGGGGTCGCAAAGAGTCGGACACGACTGAGTGACTTCACTCTTCACTCAAGATCAACATAGATAATGTATACATTTCTTAAAGACTAAAATGTTGTTTTGTCATTAATGAGGCAAATACAAATGAAGCTAAACTCTGTATAGTTTTGAGTTCAAACAAAAAGTAACCACTACATAATTAAGCTATCTGGAATTTAAGAAGGGTGTCTGGGTTAGTTTACTGGAGTTTTGGCCAAGGTTCAGACTCAAAAATAGCTCTAGGGTCAACACTCACTCTCAATTTATCGCACTTAGTTCATCTCAGTAACTGTCTTTGCTCTGTCTGAGTTAAATAAGCTTTGGGCCAGTTTTGCCCACACTTGTACTTTGCAGCCAATTTGTGTGTCTAGGACAGACATTGGCAGCTTTTTCAAAGGACTGTGCCAAGGGTTTAACATCCTTTCTTGTGGTTTTCGTGAATGAAGAGAAGAAAACCTGAATATGCTCCTAGTCTTGAGAGTCAAGTCTTGACCACACACAGCATTGTCCTTCTGGTGACCTCTGTAACTTCACTTATTCTCCCCACCTCCCTCCTCCCACCAGATGCTGGGACTTTATTCATGGCATCTTAAAAGACGACAAAGGAACAAAAAGATACAGCATGAGTCAGGAATGAATGTATAAAATGATAGGGCTATGTCTAAGAAAATTCCATACTATGTCATGTGGAGTATTTTCACTGCCATCGAAAGATGGAAGCTTTATGACAAAAAAATACAATTCTGATTTTAAATGATCATAACAGTGGGTTTTTAAAAACTTTTTTGGGTGTCCTAGATCTCTAAGAATCCAATAAAATTTGTAGACCTGTTGTAGGAATATGCATCAACAGACTCAGGATTTTCCAGGTCGTTTGACAGAGTTCATGGATCGACTGAAGTAAGGTTCACTATCATGATTTAAGAAACTCTGATCTAACTCAATCCTTCAATTGTATAAAGAGTACAGTTAAGCTCCAAGGAGGTAATATTTTTTACCCAACACAACATAGCAAGTTAGCAGCCAAGTTATACAAGTTTTTGTACTCCAAATCTAATGCCCTCAAGAGACTCATAAATTAATTCTTTTGATAACAAAGACTTCAAAGCAAACCACAGGAAGCTACTGATAAAAAAGAGAAATACTTGGAGTGTTTTTAAGATATGAGGAAATCTTTCAGAGCACATACCCTGTTCTTTTTTTTCCTTTAAAGAGACAAGAAGTGAAATTCATAAACTTGCGTTTGTTACTCTGATTTGAAGAAACCGAAGTGAGGAAGATAAGCAAATAGGGTTAAAGAACCCTGAAGGATGGGGCTTCCCAGGTGGCTCTAGTGGTACAGAACCCGTGTGCCAAGGCAGGAGACCTAAGAGACACAGGTTCTATCCCTCGTTCGGGAAGATCCCCTGGAGGAGGGCATGGCAACCCATTCCAGTATTCTTGCCTGGAGGATCCCATGGACAGAGGAGCCTGGCAGGCTACAGTCCATAGCGTCACAAAGAGGGACATGCCTGCAGTGACTTAGCACGCATGCAAGCACCTGGAAGGTCTCAGAGCTGGGAGAAAGTCCTCGTGTGGAAACTTGACTCTGCACCATGTGTGTATTCATTAGGATAAAACCAAGTCATCCTCAACGTTACTGTAATCATATTAATCAAAGAACATTAATTAAGATTTTAAAACAAAACATGCTTTGACTTCCTCTCCCCTAGTGCCTTCCCTAGTTACCATCACCTTCATCTACACTGACTGCAGCTTAAAACCCGTCACCCTAGGCTCCTCCCACCCCTCTGGGCTCTCATTCTCTAAGCCCCACCAGCTCAGCACGTGGGGCTCTTGACTCCATCATTGGCGTCCATTCCTGCCCATCTCAAGCTCTGGCCACCTCTTGCCTGGCTTTGCTTTCTCTTCACTTAGGTCTCTTTCTACCTCTATTTCTTTACAATTCACCTACCACACTGCTCTGAAAGAGACCTTTCTGTAAAACAAATCTAATCACATTACTCTCTGACTTGACCTCTTTCAGTGGTTGTTACCTATAAGCGTCCTTTAAAAACTTTTGTTGAACTTCTGAAATATTTTCTAAGTGCTATATATATGATGATAACATTTTCATTTTACATGGTTTAATATAAAAAGAATGCTTACTTTAAATTATATTGTCAAAGTTTATATAAAAAGTTGTATATGCTATATATGTATATACACATAAGGTTATATGTAAAAGTTATCTCATAATATCTTTAAACTCATTTTATACATAGAAAAGGAAGTTCTTGCTACTCATTGAAAAAGGATGAATCTTATTTGTATTGCTATATATTTAAGAAAACAAGATTTACAGCATATTGCATATTATAATATAGAATGAACTTATTCTATTATATAATGAAAAGTAAATAATACTTATACCCTAAAGTTTGATCTTCATAATTTTAGCTTAATGAATTAAACCAGTCAATCATTGGAAGGACTGATGCTGAAGCTCCCGTACTTTGGCCACCTGATGAGAAATGACTCCTTAGAAAAGACCTTGATGCTGGCAAAGACTGAAGGCAGGAGAAGAAGGGCACAACAGAGGATGAGATGGTTGGATGGGATCCCCGACTCGATGGACATGAGTTTGAGAACGCTCCGGGAGTTGGTGATGGACAGGAAGCCTGGCGTGCTGCAGTCCATGGGGTCGCAAAGAGTCAGACATGACTGAGCAACTGAACTGAGCTTAGTAAATCAGCTCGCTTATTTTTTATGATGGTATGTCTTATGCTGCTTTTGTTGTTCAGTTGCTGAGTCAAGTCCAACTCTTTCCTGCCCCATGGACTGCAGCACACCAAGCTTTTGTCTCATGCTTAAAAGCTAAGAAGAAAAGAGAAATATTCCACAATACTATTTGTAAGGACTCCTCCACAGTGACGAAAGTTGGAGGGACACTTTCACCTACTTCAGGGGTTTCAGAATCATTAACTAACTTGGAGTTCTCCAGACCCATGCCCTCGAATATGCCATTTTTAATTCCTGTAGGATTCCTCTAATTACCATTTTTGTAAATGTAGACATTTCCAATTCATCCTTTACACCCCAGAGTATGAATCATCTATTCTCTGAGGCCTTCTTTGAAACACTTTTTTCTCTTGCCATCCCTGTTACCTGTATGACACATTACTGTCACCATATGCATTTACCTTCTGAACTCTTAATTGCTGGGTAGTATGACACTTACTACCAAACATGGTAGGGGGAAATACATATTTATGAATAAATTCATAAATGAAATGAATAGTTAATTTAGGAAAACAAAGCAACTGGAAAACATAACAGGTACAGGCAGAAATTTTCTCAGGAAAATGTATTTTTCTTATCTAATGATATACTATTAATTTTCCTTCAAGCTTTTTTGAGGGGTAGGGAGCAGGTGGAGAAGATATCCAAAACATGTTACATGAACTTCAGGTATTGTGACTGAGTCTACAACAATACAGATATATCTAGCATAATATTAATGTGGGACTAACCAAAATTTTACTTTTCTAAAATCTCTTAATGAATGGGATGATGTTCTTAAAACACTGCATTTCTCGCTATACATTCAATTGTATATATGTCTGATATTGCTAGCTGTCCACTAAGGACTTTCTCCCTGCTCCTCGAGTATAGTAAAATGTGTCTGAGAAATGGCTTCTGGCTGGAGATTGCATTTCCTAGATCCCTTTGCTACATGTGTGTTGCTGTTCAGTCGCCCAGTCGTGTCCGACGCTTTGCAACCCCATGGACTGCAGTTCACCAGGCCCGTGTCTCTCACCATCTCTGGAAGCTTGCCAAGTTCATGTCCATTGCATCGGTGCATGTATGACCATGTGACTAATCCCTCATTGCTAAGGAATAAAAGCAAGAACATGTGAGCAACTTCTATTTGACTTGCTTAAAGGAAATCTCTGGTCCAAGGCTTCTGTTCTTTTCTTTTCACTTCTATTTGGAGTTGTTGCAAACAGTGACTTTGGAAGTTGAGCCCCCAAAATGGTAGAGGCACTGCCTGCATGAAATAGAGCTGCTAACACACCTGGAGGAGCCATCTGGACTGTTACCCAAGAGAAAATAAACTTCTATCTTGTTTCAGCCACTGAATTTGGGGATGTGTCAGAGCAGTTAAGAAAACTGCAAGTCTTTGTGTGGTTCTACATCTACGATATATGTTTATCCAGTTTAAATCAATCCTCAAAGCAGGTCTTTTAAAACTAGCATGAAGCTGGAGCCGATTATACAGATTGAAGTAACCCAGAAAGAAAAACACCAATACAGTATACTTACACATATATATGGAATTTAGAAAGATGGTAATGATAAACCTCTACACAAGACAGCAAAAGAGACATAGATGTATAGAACAGCCTTTTGGACTCTGTGGGAGAGGGAGAGGGTGGGATGATTTGGGGGAGTGGCAGTGTAACATGTATGATATCATAATTGAAACAAATCGCAAGTCCAGGTTCAATGCAGGATACAGGATGCTTGGGACTGATGCACGGGGATAATCCAGAGAGATGGTGTGGGGCGGGAGGGGGGAGGTGGGGGTCGGGATTGGGAGTTCATGTATACTCGTGGCTGATTCATGTCGATGTATAGCAAAATGATACAGTATTATAAAGCAAAACAAGCTAAAAAATAAAAATTAATTAAAACATTAAAAAAATATTTACAATGAGAAACTCATCTTCTGAACTGCAAACTTTTGGAAAGCAAATTTTGTAAAACCTGATCTAAAGAAGCTAGCTTTGTGTCTACATTTAGAAGTGATTTGCTGACAAAAATAAACCAACTTTTATGCAAAATGGACATAATAAAATTTCCTGTTATGAGGCCCTACAGAAAGGGAAATACAAAAGTGCTAAAAGAGAGCTATATGGTGAAAACCTCAAATCTGATGTTTTCCAAAAGTGGGTGGATTCCATTAAAAATTCTGAATTTGAGTATACTTCCTGAATCATTACATAAAACTAGGAAGACTGCCAGTTTCTTTTGTTACATGTGGGATAGCTAATTATTAATGGAATCCTAGTTTCTTGTGAGACAGAACTACGAGTATAAATATGAGGTAGAACCATTACTTAAAATCTAGTTTCTGCTAATTTTCATGTTGATTTCAGAATAAAAAGTTTTGGTTTGTTACAATCATACATATTTTATAATTCATTATAGAAATGAACTCTATAGTAAAGTTTCTCTTTGATTTTTATTGCCAAAGGGAGCTCATGAAAAAAAAAAAAAAGTCTGTCAGTAAAAATTAATTTCCCGTAGCAAAGTATTCAGAGGGAGTTCTGTAGCACTACAAATAGGGCTTCCCTGGTGGCTCAGACGGTAAAGAATCTGCCTGCAATGCAGGAGACCCGGGATCCTTCTCTGGATCAGGAAGACCCCCTGGAGAAGCGAATGGCAACCCACTGAAGTATTCTTGCCTGGAGAATCCCATGGAGAAAGGTATAGTTCATGGAGTCACAAAGATCTGGACATGACTGAGTGACTAACACTTCCAGTTTTTCACAAATAAATGGGTAAAGAGATACTTTCTGAACATATATGTATATATAGTATATATATATATATGATATTATTATATATACTTATATGAATTCATATACTTATATGAATATATATATATAAGTATATATATTTTTCCAGTACTTTGGCCACATGATGTGAAGAGCTAACTCACTGGAAAAGACCCTGATGCTGGGAAAGATTGAAGACAGGAGAAGAAGGGGATGACAAAGGATGAGATGGGTAGATGGCATCACCAACTCAATGGTCATGAGTCTGAGTAAACTCTGGGAGATGGTGAAGGACAGCAGAGCCTGGTGTTCTGCAGTCCATGGGGTCACAAAGAGTCAGATATGACTGAGCGACTGAACAACAACTAGGCCCTGTATAGCCCATGACTCTGGAGTACTGATGCTGTGCAGAAGCCCCTCTCTTTTATATCACTGCCTTAACTTCTTAACATCAGCATGGTTTCCCACTGTAAAACAAGAAACCTTTATGTGGCCAGTCTTCTTCAGGGCCTGCACTTCCTGTCTGCTCTCTTCACAGGTATCATCACTGTCTTCAAATTGCCATGTTCTCATTAGACTTGGGAGAAGGCAGTGGCACACGACTCCTGTACTCTTGCCTGGAAAATCCCATGGATGGAGGAGCCTGGTGGGCTGTCCAAGGGGTCGCTAAGAGTCGGACGTGACTGAGCAACTTCACTTTCACTTTTTACTTTCATGTACTGGAGAAGGAAATGGCAACCCACTCCAGTGTTCTTGCCTGGAGAATCCCAGGGACGGGGGAGCCTGGTGGGCTGCTGTCTATGGGGTCGCACAGAGTCGGAGAAAACTGAAGCGACTTGGCAGCAGCAGCGTTAGAGTTCATCTTACTGCTATCTGATTTTCTCCTAGACTAACAGCGTCACAGCCCTTGTCATGGTTTCCACGTTCCTACATTTTAAAACAAATGCTTTAAGGTCCTTATCTTACTTGACACTGAGAGTCTGAGAATTCCTTGCATCAACCAACTCCATGCACACCACTCACTCCGTAATACATGAACATGGGACAAGGGGCTCTACTTACACAGTCACGACCTAACGGTGGCACTTGGAGGTGTGAAACCTAGCAACCTGCTTTTTCCTTTGCGTCTGGTAATGTGAACCAATTCTTCCTTCCTTCGAATGTCCTTTTATCTTAGTTTCTAAAATATCATACTTGCAGCATGGTTACTTCTCAGCAAGTCCACATTCCTTTGCCTACCTCTGAAATGTTAACTTCCCTGGGACTCTATTCTAGGCTTTCTGACACCCTATTAAATCTATGGTTTCAATTTCCTACTTATTGATAACACCTACATCCAAATCCTAAGAGTAATAATGATAATAGATAGTATTTCTGCTACTCTTACATTTTACCATTTTTTTAATGTGTGTTTTACATCACAATTGCATGAGGAAAATACTATTTTTATTCCAGTTTCAAAGATGTGGAAAGTTAAGTTCAGAGAGATTTAAGCTAACTGTCCATGGCGGCAGTGCTGTTTGGTGGCAGAGCCAAGATTTGGGCCAGATAATTTGTCCTTCAAGTTTCCTTCAGATGCAGCCAACACTACTGCATACCACCAAACTCAGGCCTATACAATAAGCCTTACCCACACTGCCTCCTGGACTTGATATACTCATGTAGGACCACTGGGTTTTTCTACCTTTGTATAGCTGATGTTTCAGTATTGACAATCATATGACTGGCTAGGCCTGCAACATGTAAAGATTTTGGTCAACAGGGAACTTCAACTGAAACCAACTAATCATCCCCTGGCCAAATAAGACCAAGATGAAGGTGACCGAGTTGGAGAAAAGCATGTTCCTACTTCATTTATACAAGTATGGCTTAAAAGAAACACAAAACTTAAATATAGACATAATTCCAACTTTTCAAGTGAAAGATTGTTTCTTGGGTAAAATTCATGATGCTATAGCTCTGCACAATTATTAACAGAAAATACTCTACATGAAAATGTAAAATACATGTAGTCTTCATTTAAGAATACAATTCACTCAGAGATGTTTGAACCATTCAGACCACACATACTAACCAATCAGAACATAGCAATACCCAGACCAAAGGCCATTCACAAGGTGATATACGTATTTGCTCCAACCCTATAAGAAAGTTTTCAAAAAGATGTACATTTTAGGCACCACAGATATATGAAAAGGTGACTTAGTCATGGTAGCTGCTGCTGCTGCTAAGTCACTTCAGTCGTGTCCGACTCTGTGTGACCCCATAGACGGCAGCCCACCAGGCTCCCCGTCCCTGGGATTCTCCAGGCAAGAACACTGGAGTGGGTCATGGTAGCTGGCAAAACAATACTATTTTACCAATAATAGGTATGCATGTAATAAAGGCAGAAATTCTTATCACTTTATGTTAAATGAGACCAGTGATAACTTGTGCCGGTGCGTAACTTCAACTGAGCTCTGATGCTCTACAGTTCCTTCAGTCTTGAATTCATTATACCCAGAATGGAACTCATCACATGTTCCCTTGAACATGATGTCCCTCTCATGTTAGGACTGCAGTGAAAGACTCCATCATGAAACAGTGGTCCAGTTAGAAACATGGGCATGATCTTTGGTTTCTCCCTCTTGACAACTTCCAAAATGCTTTTGTACTACAATCTCATGCAATGTTTTGATGACAGCAGTCCTGTGAGGCTGTATTTTATAAATGAAGACATTTATATTCAAAGAGGTTGACTTACCCAAAGTCACAGACCTAACAATTAAGATGTTTAATTTATGGTGCCTCAGTTAATATATTTGTATATATGTTATCAACCATTCCATTCTAAAGGAGATCAGTCCTGGGTGTTCTTTGGAAGGAATGATGCTAAAGCTGAAACTCTAATACTTTGCTACCTCATGCGAAGAGCTGACTCATTGGAAAAGACTCTGATGCTGGGAGGGATTGGGGGCAGGAGGAGAAGGGGACGACCGAGGATGAGATGGCTGGATGGCATCACGGACTCGATGAATGTGAGTCTGAGTGAACTCCGGGAGTTGGTGATGGACAGGGAGGCCTGGCGTGCTGCAATTCAAGGGGCTGCAAAGAGTCGGACACGACTGAGCAACTGAACTGAACTATCTCATATAATCATTAGAAAATTTCTGTGATTAAACCCTTTTTTCTAAAATGAGGTAATTAAATACAAAGAGAGATTAAGTCAGTCACTATAGAATTGAAGCCAAGATTTGAACTCAAGTCTGTCAGGCTTAAAAAAGAAGGCAAAATTGTCAGTCATTCAGTGGTGTCCAACTCTTTGTGACCCCATAGACAGTAGCCTGCCAAGCTCCCCTGTCCATGGAATTCTCCAGGAATACCGGGTTGCCATTTCCTATTCCAGGGAATACTCTTGACCCAGGGCTGAACTCACATCTCCTGCAATGCAGGCAGCTTCTTTACCCTGTGGGCCACCAGGAACCCCCATCGGGCTTAAAACCTCCTCTTAATTACTCTTGCCCTCAGTAAATTACAAAGTAGGTGTCTAAATCCAATTTATTATCCCAGTAGGTGATCATCCCACCCACCAGCTGTCCCAGTGATGGGACATTTTCCTTAACTTGGGTCTAATAGTGTTATAATAACAACTGTTATACTTTAGACCTTTTCCTTGAAAATGATTTTTAAAACTTTTGTATACACATTTACTTTTACAGAGACTATTAAATCTAAATGATATTTTAGTGACTGAGAAATTTATGATGCATTTCAAAGTTGTCCTTATTAAAAATAATTTTCTATAACAGAGCTGGAGTTTTCTTTATTAAAAAAAATCAGAACACAAAGAAAACCTAACATTAACCAGACTCTAGAAACAATAATACTTTCTTCAGAATACTTTAATAATTCTGTTTTCTTACCATTTGCTTTCTTGTCTAAAATAAACATACATAACTTTTCTCTATTCATCCTCTCTCACATTCTCCAAGAAAAACCCAAACATTCCAGATATTTTTAATTAATAAAACTGGTAAGTTTTATGCATAGTACATATGAAAAAGGAGAAAGACTGAGAGATTAAATGATCTGTTTAAGTTAAAAAAAAATGGACTAGCAATAGCACTAGGAACAGAACATACTTTAATTTGTCTTGCAAACTAAACCCAGAGTCTTGGTTTTTGACATCTGAGAAAAAGAACCACGTTTCTGAAATATGTTCAGCCTTTGTCAGTTCTAGGAATTAGATCAATGCCATAAACATATTTCTGCCATAGAAGGGCAACACAAGACTGTGCTATAAGCAGCAACTGATGTATGGAACCATCACACATGGGAAGAAATTATCAATTAACTAACTTCCTATGTTCATTTTGCCAGATGGAACCCACGTGTAAACACACAACTTAAAATAACATGTTTTCCTTAGAAGATACTTTGAAGAAGGTTTTGAAGATGCTGTAGTTGCTTTCTTCTATCTCTATCCTTTCTCTCCCAGCCACTCAGTTAGACCGCTGTAAAAATCACTAGTGCCCAAAGGTGAAGGTAAACTTCTAGAGAGGCCCTGCCAGGTGTTCTGAAGAGTTTCCTACAGACTGAGGGATCAGCTTTGCTTATCTTTATATTGTATAAGCTTCAGGATGAACAATGCCACGAGGTTCTGACTACTTCATCCTCACTCATGTCCTTCGTTTAAAAAGTGCCAAAATCCCATATTACATGTTCTTTAATTGAAAGAAAGTACACCATTCCCCTGATTACCTTCTGTCTAAATATGAACACTTTATCGCTCCCCTTCATTCATCACCTTTTAAGTGTTATAATATCCTTGTTTGTATACAAAATTAAACCTGTGTTTCTATTCAACAGGCTTTGTTAATTACACAAGTTTTATCTGTTTTCATTTGTACAGTCTAAGAAGAAAGATGTAACTGATAAACACTGCTCTATTTAAATGGTTCTTTTTAATAGCACCAGAGTAGACAGTTGCATGAAAGTCTCTGACTGTTGTTACAGCCTAAGCTATTTTTAACAAACCACAGATAAAGGAGAATCTACAACTTCTGTGAGTTATCCAATGGTTAAAAACACAAGGCCTTCTCAAGAGCCTCCAGTGTTTCTAACTACTGTGCCGAGTTTAGACTCTTTAACTATCTTTCAGGAGTCACAGCGTGGCCTTCCTAGGTCTCCACTGTGCTTTGACAGGAACCCACACCCCTTTGCTGAAGGTGTCATGCTCTTTTCCATCTCTTCACCTTTCCCAATACCCTTCTATTTGCCTATTTTTAACATAAAAGTACAGTCCTCAAATGGTTTGTTATCTCTTCAAAGAAAGCTTTCTCCATCTTTTCCAACCTACTTTCATCACCAACCTCTCTACATTTATAGAAAATTTGTAGGACGTAACACAAACTGGCATTTATTTATATACTGCTTCCTAGCTGATCGTATTGACAAAATCAAATCTTTTCATCTGATTTATAAACTCTGAAAGCACAGGAAATGTTATATTTGGGGGGGGGGGGGGACATTTCCTAACAGATACTGTCTATACTGTGCTGCTGTTGCTGCTGAGTCACTTCAGTTGTGTCCGATTCTGTGCGACCCCATAGATGGCAGCCCACCAGGCTCCCTTGTCCCTGGGATTCTCCAGGGAAGAACACTGGAGTGGGTTGCCATTTCCTTCTCCAGTGCAGGAAAGTGAAAAGTGCAAGTGAAGTCGCTCAGTCGTGTCAGACTCTTTGCAACCCCATGGACTGCAGCCTACCAGACTCCTCCATCCATGGGATTTTCCAGGCAAGAGTACTGGAGTGGGGTGCCACTGCCTTCCCCAGGTGATCAATAAACTCAAATATTCTAAGAGATTAAAACATTGTCTGTCCCAGGTTTCCCAAGAAGCATTATCCAGTCTGGAATAAAGGCATGGGGTCCAAATGGCCAAGCCCTATCAAGGACTTCCCTGGTGGCTTGGATGGTAAAGAATCTGCCTGTAATGTGGGAAATCCAGGTTTGATCCCTGGGTTAAGAAGATCCCCTGGAGGAGGAAAGGGCAACCCACTCCAATATTCTTGCCTGGAAAGTTCCATGGACAGAGGAGGCTGGTGGGCTACAGTCCATGGGATCACAAAGAATTGAACACGACTGAGCATGCAAGTATATGAATTGCTTATCAAGGTGTTTCCATCACTGAGGTCATGTGGTACATGTTGGAAAAGGAATGGAATAGTGGATCTTCCAGGTTTCTACTTACTAGCTGTCTTACATAGGCAAGCAGGTTAATCTCTGAGCCACTGACACCTCTGTATAAAGTCAAGGATGAGAACAGTTATATCTCACTGATTTCTTTGTTTCCCTTGAGTATCCTGTGCATATCCTGCATCAAGTCTCTTTCTTCTGCTTAAGTACTTCTTCCCCATCTCTTTATCTAGTGCATGTCTATTCTTAAACATCACATTCTTATAGAAGCTTTACTTACTTGTTTATCATTTTGTTTTCTTCAATGACTATCTTTTTTGGTTAACTGTACTCTGATAGAAAGGGCTTCTCAGTGGCACTAGTGGTAAAGAGCCCGCCTGCCCATGCAGGAGTCGTAAGAGATGCAGGTTCCATCTCCAGGTCAGGAAGATCCTCTGGAGAAGGGCACGGCAACCCTCTCCAGTATTCTTGCCTGGAGAATCCCAGGGACAGAGAAGGCTGGCAGGCTGCGGTCCACAGGGTCACACAGAGTCAGATATAACTGAAGTGACTTAGCACGCATGCATGCACTCTGATAGAAAGCTCAGATTGCGTTGTGTAATTCAAACTACATATATAAATAAGCAAACGTTACTTACTCAATAGTTGTTTCCTTTCCTCTTTCCTCTTATTATATTTGATTTGTTTGTAGTTTAGATCCCTTAAGTAACTTTTCTTATTCCTTGATGTGCTCTTAGCATTTGACTAATCACCACACAAAAATGTGAAGTGAAGAAACACACACCAAAAATATGCTATTTACATAAAGAAAGCAAAAAGGTCAAGCAAAACAAAAAATATGGGTCCATATCTCCTTTGTATGAATTGGCTAGGCAGAAGATTCACCATAATTTCAAACCTAGCTGGTTATCTGGACACGACCAAATACAACTGGATTTACTTAGATAATATTTTCTTAACCCATTAATGTGAAACTGTTTAAAATTAAGTGTACAAACAGAAAGCCTCTCATGATGGAATATGAAAAGGTTAATCTGGAAATCCTTCTTTGCACCTGAACTCTTGGGGCTTCCCAAGTAGCACTGGTGGTAAAGAACCCACCTGCCAATGAAGGAGACAGAGAGATGCAGGTTCAGTCTCTGGGTTGGCAAGATCCCCTGGAGGAGGGCACAGCAACTCACTCCACTATTCTGGACTGGAGAATCCCATGGACAGTGAGCCTGGTGGGCTGCAGTCCAGTGGGGTCACAAAGAGTCAGACATAAATGAAGCAACTTAGCATGCACACATATACCTGAACTATTACTAATAGGTACTACCATGGAATAGACTTCTACAATGGAAAACATATAAATATTAAATTAATAGGTATTGCATTTTCATGCTTAGCTTCAGTGGTTTGTCCCATTAAACCTGCATTCAGAATCCAGGGCTTTCCAGGGCTCAGTGAAAAGAATCCTCCTGCCAATGGAGGTGCCATGGGTTTGATCCCTGGTCCGGGAGGATCCCACATGCCACAAAGTACCTAAGTCTGTGCACCACAAACACAACTGGTCTGTGCTCTAGAGCCCAGAGGTGACAATTACTGAGCCCAGGCGCTGCGACTACTGATGTGCCTGCACCCTAGAGCCCGGGCTCCCCAACAAGAGAAGACGCCACAGTGAGAAACCCGCGCACTGTGAAGAAGAGTAGCTCCCGCTCTCTGCAACAAGAGAAAAGTCCAGGCAGCAACAGAGACCCAGCACAGCCGTAAATAAATATTTTTAAAAACCTGCATCAGAATCCAGACCAATACAAGTTCTTAAGAATGAAGGAACACACACAAATCATTGACGTAGTACTGAATGGGATCCGACAATGACATTCTCACTGAAGCAAGAAGACACTTGTTATTAAAACAAGAGAGCTCTTATTCCATTTAGTAAGAAAGAGTAGGGTTTACCTAAAATTAAAAACAAACCCTCGAAGGCTGTACAAATAAAATCTCCTGTTCAATTTATTCAGGCTGAAGGTTAATGCTAACCAGTACACTCTAAAGGGGAAAAAAAAAAAGTATACTATGTGACTTTATTTACACAACTGTTAATGAAAGCAAAGTTTCTCAGGAGACAGGTAGTGATGACTGCTCAAACAGTGACAATTAGATTTGGCTGGCAGTGCCTGGTGGAGCAATGGTCCCTGAGGGGGCTTCTCAAGTAAAATTCCAACCCCACACAGCTAAGCACTTGCAGTCAGTGCCAACATACGTGGAATGCAGGATTAAAGAAATTGAAACCCAAATCCCAGAAACATGACTTTCTGTACTCCTCAGCTGGCAGAATTATATCATCGTGCCTGCCTCACACAAATAAGAAAAGACCATGAAAATATAGCTTATTTCCACTTTAATACCTGGGTACATCTTTCCTAATTTATAAAAGGCAAGATGTCATTCAAATTGATAAAAATATTACTGGAACACATTAAAAGGTATAAGTATTACATGAACAAAAAAGAAAAAACCGATGGGAATTCACAAGGGAAAATATTGAATCCATTTATATTTGAAGAGATAAACATTTTTTGAAAGATAAAGCGATCTTTGGCTGCACACTTGTCTAACCCATTTTGTCTAATAATTTCATAATTTAACATTGTCAATCATAATCTTGCTACACTTGTAGAAAGATGGCAGAGTACAATGATGTGAGCTCATCTTCTCCTGTGAGAACTCCAAAATTACAACTCACTGCTGAACAACCACTGACAGGAGAATGTTGAGTCCACCAAAAAAAGCTATCTCATGTCCAAGGGCAAAGGATAAGCCCCAGCAAGATGGTAGGAGGAACAAAATCGCATTTAGAATCAAACCCCATACCTGCCAGAGATGCTAGGAGGACTCCAACAAAACCTTGTGCACACCAGGACCCAGAGACCCCACAGAGACTGAGCCTGACCTGTGTTTGAGTCTCCTCGGAGGGACAGGTCAGCAGTGGCTTGCTTCAGGGGCAGGGGCTCTGGGTGCAGCTACCTGGTCACACAGCCTCAGGCATAAGCCCTCCTGGAGTCACCGTTAACCCCACCATAGAGCTGCCAAGCAGACGACCCATGAACTGCAGAACAATTATACCAAAGAGATTCTCAAACTATTAAGAAAGTTCTAAGACCCACAACAGATTTCTCAACCTGGGTATCTGCAAAAGGGACTGAGAATCCCCAGAGAATTTAACTTTGAAGGCCAATGGGATTTGATTACACAACTTACACTGGACTGGGGGAACAGACACTTGGAGGGCACAAACAAAACCTTGCGTACACCAGGACCCAGGAGAAAGGAGCAGTG
The DNA here is from genome assembly GCA_006408695.1 of Aepyceros melampus. Taxonomy (NCBI): domain Eukaryota; kingdom Metazoa; phylum Chordata; class Mammalia; order Artiodactyla; family Bovidae; genus Aepyceros; species Aepyceros melampus. Next base: position 257,414 of record SJXQ01008234.1, on the reverse strand, counting down.
ACCCCACAAGAGGCTGGTCCAGACTGCCTGTGAGTGCACAGGAGTCTCCAGTGAAGGCGTGGGCCAGCGGGGCCCTGCTGCAGGGTCAGGGCACTGAAGCAGCAGTGCGTGCACCGGACCTTCTGAAGGAGGTTGCCATTATCTTCATTACCTCCACCACAGTTAGGCCTCAGGCCAAACAGGGAGGGAACAGAGCCCTGCCCATCAACACACAATTGGATTAAAGATTTACTGAGCATGGCCCTGAGCTTTAGAACAGGACCCAGTTTCCCCCCCAGTCAGTATCTCCCATCAGAAAGCTTCCAAAAGCCTCTTGTCCTTATCCCTCAGACAGCAGACAGAATGAAAGCAACAATCACAGAAAATTAATCAAACTGATCACTTGGACCACAGCCTTGTCTAACTCAACGAAACTATGAGCCATGCCCTGTAGGGCCACCCAAGATGGACGGGTCATGATGAAGAGTTCTGACAAAACATGGTCCACTGGAGAAGGGAATGGCAAACCACTTCAGTATTCTTGCCTTGGGAGTCCCAGGAACAGTATGAAAAGGCAAAAAGATGGGACACTGAAAGATGAACTCCCCAGGTTGGTAGGTGCCTAATATGCTACTGGAGACCAGTGGAGCAATAACTCCAGAAAGAATGAAGAGGGACAGCCAAAGCAAAAACAACGCCCAGTAGTGGACGTGGCTGGTGATGGAAGTAAAGTCCGATGCTGTAAAGAACAATACTGCATAGGAACCTGGAATGTTAGGTCCATAATTCAAGGTAAATTTGAAGTGGTCAAGGAGGAGATGGCAAGAATAAACACTGGCATTTTAGGAATCAGTGAACTAAAATGGACTGGAATGGGCAAATTTAATTCAGATGATCATCATATCTACTGCTGTGGGCAAGAAATCCTTAGATGAAATGGAGTAGCCCTCATAGTCAACAAAAGAGTCTGAAATGCAGTACTTGGGTGCAATCTCAAAATGACAGAATGATCTCTGTTCGTTTCCAAGGTAAACCATTCAATATCACAGTAATCCAAATATACGCTCCAACCAATAATGCTGAAGAAGTTGAAATCGAACAGTTTTATGAAGACCTACAAGACCTTCTAGAATGAACACCAAAAAAGATGTCCTTTCATCACAGGGGACTGGAATGCAAAAGTAGGAAGTCAAGAGATACTTGGAGTAATAGGTAAATTTGGCCTTGGAGTTAAAATGAAGCAGAGCAAAGGCTAACGGAGTTTTAACAAGAGAATTCACTGGTAATAGCAAATACCCTCTTCCAACAAAACAAAAGAAGACTCTACACATGGACATCACCAGATGGTCAACACCGAAATCAGACTGATTATATTCTTTGCAGCCAAAGATGGAGAAGCTTATAAAGTCAACAAAAACAGGACTAGGAGCTGACTGAAGCTCAGATCATGAACTCCTTATTGCCAAACTCAGAATGAAACTGAAGAAAGTAGGGAAAACCACTAGACCATTCATGTATGATCTAAATCAAAACCCTTAAGATTATACAGTGCAAGTGACAAACAGATTCAAAGGATTAGATCTGTTAGGCAGAATGCCTGAAGAACTATGGATGGAGGTTCATGACATTGTACAGGAGACAGGGATCAAGACCATCCTCAAGAAAAACAAATGCAAAAAGGCAAAATGATTGTCTGAGGAGGCCTTACAAATAGCTGAGAAAAGAAGAGAAGCAAAAGGCAAAGGAGAAAAGGAAAGATATACCCATGTGAATGCAGAGTTCCAAAGAGTAGCAAGGAGAGATAACAAAGCCTTCTTAAGTGATCAGTGCAAAGAAATAGAGGAAAACAATAGAATGGGAAAGACTAAAGATCTCCTCAAGAAAATTAGAGATACAAAGGGAATATTTCATGCAAAGATGGGCACAATAAAGGACAGAAATGGCCTGTACCTAACAGAAGCAGAAGATTTTAAGAAGAGGTGGAAAGAATACACAGAACTGTACAAAAAAAAATCTTCATGACCCAGGTAATCACAATGGTGTGATCACCCATCTAGAGCCAGACATCCTGGAATGTGAAGTCAAACTGGCCTTAGAAAGCATCACTATGAACAAAGCTAGTGGAACTGATGGAATTTCAGTTGAGCTGTTTCAAATCCTAAAGATGTGCTGTTAAAGTGCTGCACTCAGTATGCCAGCAAATGTGGAAAACTCAGCAGCGGCCACAGGACTGGAAAAGGTTAGCTTTCATTCCAATCCCAAAGTAGGGCAATGCCAAAGAATGTTCACACTACCACATTATTGCACTCATTTCACACGCTAGTAAGGCAGTGCTCAAAATTCTACAAGCCAGGCTTCAACACTTTCTGAATCAAGTAATTCCAGATGTTCAAGCTGGTTTTAGAAAAGGCAGAGGAACCAGAGATCAAATTGCCAACATCCACTGGCTCATCGAAAAAGCAAAAGAGTTCCAGAAAAACATCTACTTCTGCTTTATTGATTACATCGAAGCCTTTAACTGTGTAGATCACAATAAACTGTTGAAAAATTTTAAGAGATGGGAATACCAGACCACCTTACCTGCCTCCTTCATTCTGTTGCTTCAGAAGCAACAGTTAGAACCAGACATAGAACAACAGACCGGTTCCAAATTGGGAACGGAGTACATCAAGGCTGTGTATAGTGACCCTGTTTATATAGCTTATATGCAGAGTACATCATGAGAAATGCTGGGCTGGATGAAGCACAAGCTGGAATAAAGATTGCTGGGAGAAATATCAATAACCTCAGATATGCAGATGACACCACCCTTATGGCAGAAAGTGATGAGGAGCTAAAGAGCCTCTTGATGAAAGTGACAGAGGAGAGTGAAAAATCTGGTTAAAACTCAACATTTAAAAAAACTAAGATCATGGCATCCAGTCTCACAACTTCATGGCAAATAGATGAGGAAACAATGGAAACAGTGACAGAGTTTATTTTTTGGGCTCCGAAATCACTGCAGACTGTGACTACAGCCATGAAATTAAAAGACACTTACTCCTTAGAAGAAAAGCTATGAACAGCATATTAAAAAGCAGAGACATTACTTTGCCGACAAAGGTCCATGTAGTCAAACTATGGTTTTTCCAGTAGTCATGTATGGATGGGAGAGTTGGACTATAAAGAAAGCTGAGTGCCAGAGATTGATGCTTTTGAATGGTGGTGTTGGAGAAGACTCATGAGAGCCCCTTGGAATGCAAGGAGATCCAACCAGTCCATCCTAAAGGAAATCAGTTCTAAATATTCATTGTAAGGACTGATACTGAAATGGAAGCTCCAATATTTTGGCCACTTGATGCGAATAACTGAATCACTGGAAAAGGTCCTGATGCTGGGAGAGATTGAAGGCAGGAGGAGAAGGGGACGACAGAGGATGAGATGGTTGGATGGCATCACTAACTCGCTGGACATGAGTTGAAGCAAGTTCTGGGATTTGGTGATGGACAGGGAAGCCTGGCATACTGCATTCCACAAGATCATAAAGAGTCAGACACAGCTAAGATGGAACTGATTCATAATCTAAAACTCAGAGTCAGGAAAGTGAATTATACCTAAGTGGATGATTTCTTATGAACTATTAAAGGATTACCTCACTTTATTATTTTATAATATATTAAACATTTGCAAGAGATCAGTGTTACTCAGATAACAAGAACATAGGTAGCCTAAGGATGACATAGTAAGGCTTCAAAACTCAAGAAAAAAAAATGAACTTAATGATATTTAGTGTCCAGCTAACTGACAATGTGACTCAGTTGCCTAAGAATAACTAGGTCCTTAGCCAGAGATTTTTCTGCCCCCAAAGGGCAGAACATTTCACTAACATCCTTCTCAAGGATGGCATCAAGAAAGGAAAACATAGGGAATTTCCTGGTGGGCTGGTGGTTAAGAGTCTGCCTTGCAATTCAAGGGATGTGGGTTCCACTCCTGGTCAGAAAACTAAGATCTCACAGGCCACTGGGCAACCAAGACCTCGTGCCACCGAGACTGAGCCCTCTTCTCTAGGGCCTGAGTGCCACCACTAGAGAGCCCGCGGGCTGCAACTACTAGGCCAGCACGCCACAGTTAGAGAGTCTGGGGCCGCAGCAAAGGATCCCACATGGTGCAACTGATGCCTGACGCAAATACATAGCTTTTTTAAAAAAGAAGAAGCATGGTCTTTAAAAAAGGAAAGGAAACCATAAAGTTCACATGCTTCTTCTGAACGACTGGCTAAAACAAGTTTATTTGCAACAACAGTCTTTTTGCCTGCTTAGATAAAGGAAAAGAATTCTCCTTAGATTCAGAAAAATGAGAAGGGCTGCATTGAGGGAAAATAAAGACAAAGACAAATGTTAAAAATAAATTATAAGCAAGTAATTACGACTTTCCCAGTAGAGATAATAATATACTTGTTTTAGGAAGCTTTGAATTTCTGTGACCAGCAGCTAACATGTCTAAGTAGTCCATATATTAAAGAGAATTTTCACATCCTCAATTAAAATATGCTGCTGCTGCTAAGTCACTTCAGTCGTGTCTGACTCTGTGCGACCCCAGAGACGGCAGCCCACCAGGCTCCCCCGTCCCTGGGATTCTCCAGGCAAGAACACTGGAGTGGGTTGCATTTCCTTCTCCAATGCGTGAAAGTGAAAAGTGAAAGTGAAGTCGCTCAGTCATGTCTGCATCTTCGCGACCCCAAGGACTGCAGCCCACCAGGCTCCTCCGCCCATGGGATTTTCCAGGTAAGAGTACTGGAGTGGGGTGCCATTGCCTTCTCCTAAAATATGCTATTAGAACCAAAGAAAATATGAGAGTATATATCATGGGTATCCTATAATGTAGGGTGTGATTACTTTTTTTTAATCCTGTTATTTAAACTTTATTTCTTTTAGGTAGTCAGTTAATTCATTTTTGGCTTCTCTGGTGGCTCAGTGGTATCCACCTGCAATGCAGGAGACTTGGGTTCAATCCCTTGGTTGGGAAGACACCGTAAAAAAGGAAACAGCAACACGCTCCAGTCTTCTTTCCTGGGAAACCCCATAGACACAGGAGCCTGAAGGGTTACAGGACATGGTGTCGCAAAAGAGTCAGACACCAACTACTGACTAAACAACAACATTTGTGGTTGTGATTACTTCTGTTAATTTATAGAACCAATTCTTTGTCTTCCTGCTTAGAGATTGCTATCTGCCTGTATCCTCCCATTTTTTTGCAAGGGCAGAAAGCAAACAAAACTGTACATAACAGCAAATGATTAGAAACAGGCAGGCAGAAGAGAAATACTGGAACATTAGGAAATTTTTACTTTTGTAAAAATTTATTTTAGAATAGATTTTTAGCTGAAAAGACATCATCTTTAAATCTCTCCCTAATGAGTATCAAGAAGCACCTGTATAACATCAGCAAACATTTAAAATGTTGCTCCGACCTTTTATGTAATTCAGCACTGACTGCTAAGTCCATTATAATTACAATCTAATTTATATTAAAATTTAAACAATGAAATGTTTTGAGTATTTTTATATACTTGTCCGTTTTGCAGAATTTGCTTAATTTTGATTTAACCTCAAAATTTTACCCACTCCACCCCCCAACAAAAGAGAATTTTCTCCTAGAAATGGTGTTTTCTGTCAGTAGTCCTGTATTATTTTTTCCCCTTGCCAAAGACATTTAAGGCATGGTATACATTCTTAACTTTGGTTTTCCCTGGTGGCTCAGCCAGTAAAGAATCTGTCTTCTGTGCAGAAGACCCAGGTTTGATCTCTGGGTTGGGAAGATCCCCTGGAGTAGGAAATGGCAACCCAGTCCAGTATTCTTCCTTGGAGAATTCCATGGACAGAGGAGCCTGGTGGCTGTAGTCCATGGGGTCACAAAGAGTTGGACATGACTGTGTAACTAACACACACAATTTCTTAACAGGTCCACTTGCTCTGTGGCATCTCCTGGCACCAACCCTGTCGATAATCCTGATAAAAATATTTTCAAGTAGTTTACTTAGACAATAAAGGTGAACTGTGCTACAAATAGTACTGTAGTTTCCTTCCTCTCCTATTGAAAACACCCTTTGAGTCCCTTTCTTCACCTCACTCCTCAAACTGGCAGAGGAAGGTTGCTCTTCTACACACTCTTATTTGGGTAAAAATGGAATGCGCCAGGCAAGAGTACTGGAGTGGGTTGCCATTCCCTTCTCCAGGCGATCTTCCTGATTCAGACACTGAACCCAGTTCTCTGCATTGCAGGCAGATTCTTTACCACCTGAGCCACCAGGGAAGCCCACATTAGAAAGAACTGCTTCCCAACTCCCCTCCCATCATAAATCAGAAAGTAGAGACACTGGGGAACTTCTCTGTAATCACACAAGGAGGAGTGGCTCTAGGGTACACTGAGAAGCCTGACGCTCCACTGTTCTGGAACTGGGGCTGCAGTTAGGGTGGAAAAGGTGGTTACCAGGCAGTTGCAGAGGTCGGCTCCATCCTCGGAGTGTGGAGACAGTGAGGACCAAGCAGTGTGGCATGTGATATGAGGACTGCGTGCCTAGGGACAAACAGAGCAGAGGACAGGAATGCCTTCCCACACAGGGAATCTGAAACGGTAATTCTTCTTGCAGTGACAGCCTCCTCACCCAAGAATATGACCATTGAAAAGATGGTGCTTGGATATACGGTGTTTGGATATGGGACATTTCTATGTCAGGTTTTTAAAATAGCAGTTTGCTAACATTTAGGTGGTGAAGAAACCCACATTCTGATAATGTAGACAAATGAAGACCCCTTATTAGCTTTTCTTTTCTGAATTACATATGTGCAGTTATACATGTTTTGACCTGTAGCACTCATATTTATCACGTATCACCTTCATAGAAGATCTAGAAAAAGTATGCAGGTGATGGATAAAGTATATTTAACCTGTCAGTCTCAAACCCAACTCATTTAAGGAACACTTCAGAGGAACATAACAGTTCCCGGGGTGAGTAAAGATGTTTGAACACGTATCAATATAGTTATCAAGCAGTCAGCAGTATACCTAACATACAACAGAAATGCTTTTCTTGCTAAGAAACTAAAATTGTCTTCTAACATTGAAATTCATGATATCCATGGTGTGCTTTGTTTTTATCTAGAGAAATCCACAATGCTCTGTAGTACTGTCTGTCTGTTCCTAATGCAATGTAAGTTACAGTGAAGTTAAAAAGTTCTGTCTTATTTTTTCCATTTTGTCAGTTTGGGTGGGTTTTTTAAACTGTTTTGTCTATATTGTACCTTGTAAGTCTCTAACATTAAATATAACATTGAATAATAAGACATTTCTTAATAAACAGATGTTATATCTTAAGCACTACTGACAGGTTTTTAGGTTAAAAGTACATGTAATATTCTTAGGTAAATCAAAAGGTTACCTTCTCTACAAAAACTGCTTACAAAATGGGCATATGTGCATTGGAATATCTCTGTAACAAAGAATCCATGAGTTACAATAGCTCTACTTAATCACACCCTATGAATCTTATATCTTCTCTTATACAAAAACATGGCAAACAAATAAACAAACACTGCTTTTATGTAACCTAAAAACTACAAAGATGAGCATAACAAAGTTCAATTAAATATTTATTGAATTAATAAATGAAGTTAAAGCTAGGTTGCCAATTTGAACAAAGTCAACATAATAAACAAAAAGATGTAAGAAGCTGGTTACTGAGATAAATATTTTTTCAATGGCAACAATACAAAAATCAGGCAAAGTGAATACATACTTCTAAAATAGCAGCAGTCTTGGCAATAGCTTAAATTCTTAGCCATGGAACCAGTGGAACACTGAAAATAAACTTTCAGTTAAAGTAAGTTACGGCTTGATAGCAAAATCCTGATGGAACTCAGAAAACTGAGTTATAGAATAATCCCGAATGTAAGAGAAAATGCAAGGGTCATGATTGGAAACCTTCATCTCACGAAGTAAGGGTGAGCAAATCTTTTCTGTAAAGAAACATGTCATAAGTATTTTGTTTTATGAGCCAAATGATCTTTGTTACAACTACTCAACTCTGCTCTTATAACATGAGAGTCACCATAGGAAATACAAATAAATGAACGTTAACTGCATTTCAATAAAACTTTAGTTATTAAAAACAAGCACTCTTCAGATCTGGCCCATGAGCAGTAATTTACCAATCCCTATTCAAAAATTTGCTTCCAACTAAAATCAGCTATACCTCAGAAGTCACCAGTCTTTCACGCATATAATCACAAGGAAAAATTATTAAATGAAAAAGAGAACAGAGTTTTAAAGAGTCACAGAATTAGAAGAAGATAATGGTACTCAGTTTTAATTTTATTTTTTCTCATGAAGCACCCAAGCAACTACAAAGTCCTTAAATTGCATAATTTTAATTTTTAAAGTGGAAACCATTGATGTTTATAGGGATTCTTTAAAGAAAAAGATCAATGAATTTTAATTATTTAGAAGACATATCTTTCAATTAATATATTCCAAACAGGATTTCAAAGTAGCTCTTACATTATTCAGCAAAAAAATTCAGGTTCAGGACTTCCCTGGTGACCCAGTGGTTAAGAATCACCTGTCAATGCAGGGGACGTGGGTTCGATCCCTGGTCCTAAGGGATTCCACATGCTGCGGAGTAACTAAGCCCATGGGTCTCAACTACTGAGCCTGTGTCCTAGAGCCACAACTACTGAATCCCGGGAGCTCCAGAGACCATGCTCTGCAACAGAAGTTCCCACAATAAAAAGCCTGAACAGCACAGCTAGAGAAATCCCACGGCCATCGATGAAGACACAGTGCAGCCAAAAACAAAAGTTCAAGTTAAGATCAAAATAGTCTATAACATAATATTCATTCTACTTGTTGATGGATAAAATAACCAAGCTGTAAACATTTCTATACATTTTAAAACCAATTATAATATACACTTCAGATTTCCAACTGAGAGAACAGGAGATAATTTTTTGTTGTTTTTTGAACATCTGGGAACTCTTTATAGCTATACGCTCATATGGTTTGGTGGAAATGTACTGTATTTTTAGGCAGTACATGGAAACCAATGGAAATGGTTCTCACAGGCACAGTTTTAACATTAGAGTGAACAAATGGATTTGTAAACATACGTAAAGGGAAAACTGAAAAACTGGAAGAATTGTAAAGCCTGATGTTGAGAAATATGAAACTGCTCAGTTTTAAATATAACAAACTCAAATCACAGTACTCTCTAAAGTGTCCTAATTTCATCTCCATTTCTATTGAAACTAAAAAGAATTCCATTAGGATAATAAAATATTTAATCAAACAAACAGGGGAAAATCATTTTGCCTGTTACTATGAGTCATTCTGGACTAAAAGTTATTGAATTTTTTTTATCAATCCCAAAGCCTCTGAACTTTGACTTCATCCAAAACAATACTATGCCTCAAATCCAAGGTTTATACAAAACCAGACTTTGCTTTAACATAGGCAGTTGTATCATTTTCCATATAATCATTATTGGAAAAATGAACTCACCAATTAAGTGGAAGTTGTGTTTTTTATCCTAAAAAATCCATATATAAGATTTACTTAACAGATATATCTACAATTTGCTCTATAATATACACAAATTTCACATGAATGTTTCTTATGAATATTTTCCTTTATCCAAAACTCAGCAATAGGGCTTCCCAGGTGGTGCTTGTGGTAAAGAATGTGCCTACCAATACAGGAGACTTAAGAGATGCAGGTTCGATCCCTGGGTCAGGAAGATTCCCTGGAGAAGGAAATGGCAACCCACTCCAGTATTCTTGCCTGGGGAATTCCATGGGTAGAGAAGCTTTGCAGACTACAGTCCATAGGGTTCCAAAGAGTTGGACATGACTAAAGCGACTTAACACACCCGCATGCACACATAACAAAACTCAGCAATAGCAATTGAAGTCTTTACCCTTCGGAGCTACAAATTCACAGAAGTCCCTGAGAGCCAAGAGTGCAAAGGAACCACACAGATGACAGAGGGGGAGAAAGAGAGTCTTCTCTAAACCTGTGTATAATGTCCTGGTAAACTCTGAAAACTGCACATGTGTATACTGACTCTAATAAACACTGCAAAAGATTTGAAAACTGAACTTTGATGCAGAACACTGCTCAGGTCCCAGACTTTTCCCTGATGGCACACATGTGAGATGATTGGATAACACTGCAAAAGCTTCAAAAACTAAACTGCCTTTGAAACCACAGCCCTCAGGAGGCAAAGTAGGATTTGCAATCTGAATACAATCTGAATAGGTGGATACACTGTCAAAACAAAACAAATCAACATTTTTGGCAGCATTTAGTGGGATACAGAATTTCACAGTGTAATACTTAAAATATACTGAATACAATTAAAGAATTTCAATGGATACGAATTTGAGAAAACTCTGGGAGATAGTGAAGGAGAGAGGAATCTGGTGTGCTGCATGCGGTCCATGGGATTGCAAAGAGTCTGACATGACTTAGTGACTGAACAACAACAAGAACTCAAGAACTCAATGAGGCAGAAAAATCTCAACAATGTCAAGACAAAAGAAAATCAATAGACATCAACATCAAGATGACCCAGAGGGTGCAACTATCAAAAACTTTTAACATGTATGACAACCACGTCCCATAAAGTGAGAATTAAAACTCTCAAAATGAAGTGAATGATATATATCTCATCAAAGAAACCATAAACTACAATTCAACCAAAAAACGGGCAAAGAACTTGGACATAGTTCCAAATACGTGCAGATGGCCAATAAGCACATTGAAAAGATGCTAACCATCAAAGAAATGAAAATCAAAACCACAGTAAGACACCAATTACATCCATTAGAAAATCTATTATCAAAAGATTAATAAACAAATAACAAGTGTAGGTAAGGATATAGAGAAATTGGAATGCTTGTGCACTGTCAGTGGGAATATAAAGCAGTGTAGCTGCTAGGAAGAATGGTATAGCAGTTCTTCAAAAAAATTAAAAATATGATCCAGCAGTTTTATAATGCTCTGGTTATAGTACACCCAAAATGACTGAAAGTATAATCATGAAGTGAAGTGAAGTCGCTCAGTCGTGTCTGACTCTTTGCAACCCCATGGACTGTAGCCCACCAGCCTCCTTCATCCATGGGATTCTCCAGGCAAGAATACTGGAGTGGGTTGCCATTTCCTTCTCCAGGGGATCTTCTCGACCCAGGGGTTGAACCCAGGTCTCCTGCACTGCAGGCAGACGTTAACCTCTGAGCACCAGGGAAGCCCATAATCTTGAAGAAATAGTTATATAACCATGTTCATAACAGTTATTACTCACAATAATCAAAGACAGAAGCAACCATAATAGATGAATGGATAAATAAAATGTGATATATACCTACCACCAAAATCTTATTCAACCTTAAAAAGAAAGAACATTCTGACACTCACTAAAACATGGGTGAACCTTGAGACATTATGCTAAGTGAAATAAGCCAGTCATAAAAAGAATAATACTGTATGATTCTACTCAGACAAGGCAATTTACAATGGTCAAATTGGTAGGAACAGAAAGCAGAATGGTTGTTGCCAGAGGTTCAGGGTAAGAACAATGAGAGGTTAATATTTAATGCGTTAGAGAGTTTCAGTTTTCCAAGATGAAAAATGGAGTGAAAGGATGGCTGTACAATAATGTGAATATACTTAATGCCACAGAGCTGCATACTTAAAAATGGTTAAATTTTGTGCTGTATATATTTACAACAAATTTAACAATAATTACAAGGAAAATAATTTTTTAAAAGGGAAATTTTGTAATTTTAAAAAACAAGAAGTGAAATTTGGTATGGATGGTGGTGGTTTAGTCGCTCAGTCATGTCTGACTCTTTGTGACCCCATGGACTGTAGCCTGCCAGGCTCCTCCATCCATGGGATTCTCCAGGCAAGAATATTGCATTTACTTCTTCAGGGGATCTTCCCAACCCAGGAATTGAACCTGGGTCGCCTGCATTGCAAGCAGCTTCTTTACCAACTGAGCTATAAGGGAAGCCCTGGGGGTGGATAAGTTCAATTTAAAAAAAAAATCAAGGTCAATAGAACAAAGACTTACTGTGGAGATAGATCACTGAAATTTTCAAATCTGAACAAAAGAAGGAATATAACTGAATAAAGACAGTAGAGTCTCAGGAACTTGGTGGTGGTGGTTTAGTCGCTAAGTTGTGTCCAACTCTTGTGACCCCATGGACTATAGCCCTCCAGGTTCCTCTGTCCATGGGATTCTCCAGAAAAGAATACTGGAGTGGGTTGACATTTCCTTCTCCAGAGGATCTTCCCAACCCAGGAATCTTGTATTGCAGGCAAATTCTTTACTGACTGAGCTACAAGGAGGCCACCCAGAAACTTGGAGGACAATATAAATATGAAATCTGACATGCGTATTCTTAGAGCTCTAAAAGAAGGACAGAAAGAGACTGATGCAGAAAAAATATGTATGTTTTAGAAAAGAACGACTCTCCAATACACTTGAAACTAGCACAATATTGTAAATCAACTATACTTCACTAAAAATGTTTTTAATAAAATATAAATTAAATTGGAATTATAACAAATTCTTAATCCAAATTAATGTATAAAAGAGTAAAAAGAATTTTAAAAATGGTATTCAAACACAAAACAATTACAAGTGGTAGATGTAAGCTTGACCATGTCAGTAATTGCATTAAATATAAATGGTCTACACAAACATAAAAGAAAATAAAGCAATTTGGGTTTAAAAAAATAAGTAAGTGAAATACTGCCTACAAGAAACCAATATTAAATAAAATGATATTGTTAGGGTAAAATGAAAATGAAGGGCACAAAAAAATCAACCACGAATCAACAAAAAATCAACCAAAAGGAAGCTATAATGACAAGTATTAAATCCAAATAAAGAAGACCATGTTTTGTTGAGTCAATAAGTCATGTCCAATTCTTTTGTGATCTCATGGACTGTAGCCTGCCAGTCTCCTCTGTCCATGGGTTTTCCCAAACAAGAATACTGGGGTGGGTTGCCATTTCCTTTTCCAAGGGATCTTTCCAACTTAAGGACTGAACCTGTGTTCCTACATTGCAGGTGGATTCTTTATCACTGAGCCACCAGGTAAAGGAAACTTCCCATAAACAGGGCATTACATAGCGATCAGGAAGTTGATTCACCAAGAAGATATATACCACATCCCAGGTCCTCAAATAAACTTTAAATATTTTTAAAAATTGAAATCATATAAAGTATATTCTTTGCCTATAATTATACCAAAAAAAATCAATGGCTGACATACACCTTGAAAATCCCCAAATATTTGGATATTAAATGTGGGCCACTGGAGACGGGAATAGCAAACCACTCCAGTATTCTTGGTTCGAGAAACCATGAACAATATGAAAAGGTTAAAAAAAAAAAAAAAAAGACACCAGAAGATGAGTCACCCCAGGTTGACAGGTATCCAATATGCTACTGGAGAAAAGCTGAGAAATAGCTCCAGAAGGAATAAAGAAGCTGGGCCAAAGCAGAAATGACACTCAAATGTGTATGTGTCTGGAGTTGACAGTAAAGACCGACGCTGTAAAGAACAATTTTGCATAGGAACATGGAATGTTAAGTCCATGAATTGGATGTGGTCAAGCAGGAGATGGCAAAAGGAGATATCATCATTTTAGCAAAGAGTGAACTAAAATGAACAGGAATGGGTGAATTTAATTCAGATGACCATTGTATCTACTACTGTCGCCAAAAGCCCTGAGAAGAAATGGAGAGTCCTCACAGTCAACAAAGGGTCAGAAATGCAATACTTAGATACAGTCTCAAAAATGACAGAATGATGTTTCTAATGCAAACCACTCACCATCACAGTAATCCAAGTCTTTTTCCCAAGCAGTAATGCAGAAGAAGCTAAAGTTGAATGGTTCTATGAAGACCTACAAGACCTTCTAAAACTAATACCAGAAAAAGATATCATTTTCATCATAGGGGGCAGGAATAAAAAGGGAGGAGGAAATCAAGAGATAACCTGGAATAACAGGCAAGGTTGGTCTTGGAGTACAACATGAAGCAGGGCAAAGGCTAAAAGAGTTCTGCCAAGAGAACACACTGGTCATAGCAAACACCCTCTTCCAACAACACAAGAGATGACTATACACGAGGACATCACCAGATGATCGATACTGAAATCAGAATGACTATATTTTGTGCAACCAAATACGGAGAAGTTCTATACAGTCAGCAAAAGCAAGACCTGGAGCTGACTGTGGTTCAGATCATCAGCTCCTTACTGAAAAATTCAGGCTCAGATTGAAGAAGGAAGGGGAAGGCACCAAGCCATTCAGGTATGATGTAAATCAAATCCCTTATGATTATACAGTGAAGGTTACAAATAGACTCAAGGGATTAATCTCATAGACAGAGTGCCTGAGGAACTATGGACAGAGGTTTTTAACATTGTGCAAGGGATGGTGACTAAAACCACCACAAAGAAGAAGAAATTCAAGAAGGCAAAGGAGTTGTCTGGGCATGCTTACAAATAACTGAGAAGAGAAACAAAAAGCAAAGGAGAAAGGGGAAGATATATCCAACTGAAGGCAGAGTTCCAGAGAATAGCAAGGAGAGAAAAGAAAGCCTTGTAAAGTAAACAATGCAAAGAAATAAAGGAAAACAATAGAATGGGAAAGACTAGAGATCACTTCAAGAAAACTGGAGATACCAAGGGAACATTTTATACAAAGATGGGCACAATAAAGGACAGAAATGGCATGGATCTAACAGAAGCAGAAGAGATTAAGAAGAGATGGCAAGAATACACCAAAGTCTATACCAAAAAAATTAAAAGTCTTAATAACCCAGATAACCACAATGGTGTGGCCACTCCACCTACAGCCAGACATCATGAAGTGTTAGGTCAAGTGGGCCTTAGGAAGTATTACTAAGAACAAAGCTAGTGGAGGTGATGGAATTCCAGTTGAGCTATTTCAAATCCTAAAGATGATGCTGGTTAAGTGCTGCACTCAATATGCCAACAAATTTGGGAAACTCAACAGTGGTTACACAGGACTGAAAAAGGCCCGTTTTCGGACACTCCCAAATAAGAGCAATGCCAAAGATTGTTCAAACTACCATACAATTGCACTCATTTCGCATGCTAGCAAGATAATGCTCAAAATTCTTCAAGCTAGGTTTCAACATTACATTAACTGAGAACTTCTAGATGTACAAGCTGGATTCAGAAAAGGCAGAGGAACTAGAGGCCAAATTGCCAACTTCCCTATGTCTTCTTTGGAGAAATGTCTATTTAGTTCTTTGGCCCATTTTTTGATTGGGTCGTTTACTTTTCTGGAATTGAGCTGCAGGAGTTGCTTGAATATTTTTGAGATTAGCTGTTTTGTCAGTTGTTTCATTTGCTATTATTTTCTCCCATTCGAAGGCTGTCTTTTCACCTTGCTTATAGTTTCCTTTGTTGTGCAGAAGCTTTGAATTTTAATTAGGTCCCATTTGTTTATTTTTGCTTTTATTTCCAGTATTCTGGGAGGTGGGTCATAGAGGATCCTGCTGTGATGTATGTCGGAGAGTGTTTTCCCTATGTTCTCCTCTAGGAGTTTTATAATTTCTGGTCTTATGTTTAGATCTTTAATCCATTTTGAGTTTATTTTTGGGTATGGTGTTAGAAAGTGTTCTAGTTTCATTCTTTTACAAGTGGTTGACCAGTTTTCCCAGCACCACTTGTTAAAGAGATTGTCTCTTCTCCATTGTATATTCTTGCCTCCTTTGTTGAAGATAAGGTATCCATAGGTGTGTGGATTTATCTCTGGGCTTTCTATTTTGTTCCATTGATCTATATTTCTGTCTTTGTGCCAGTACCATACTGTCTTGATGACTGTGGCTTTGTAGAGCCTAAAGTCAGGCAGGTTAATTCTTCCAGTTCCATTCTTCTTTCTCAAGATTGCTTTGGCTATTTGAGGTTTTCTGTATTTCCATACAAATTGTGAAATTATTTGTTCTAGCTCTGTGAAAAATACCACTGGTAGCTTGATAGGGATTGCATTGAATCTATAAACTGCTTTGGGTAGTATACTCATTTTCACTATATTGATTCTTCTGATCCATGAACATGGTATATTTCTCCATCTATTAGTGTCCTCTTTGATTTCTTTCACCAATGTTTTATAGTTTTCTATATACAAGTCCTTAGTTTCTTCAAAGAAGACATACAGATGGCTAACAAACACATGAAAAGATGCTCAACATCACTCATTATCAGAGAAATGCAAATCAAAACCACAATGAGGTACCATTTCACACCAGTCAGAATGGCTGCGATCCAAAAGTCAACAAGCAATAAATGCTGGAGAGGGTGTGGAGAAAAGGGAACCCTCTTACACCGTTGGTGGGAATGCAAATTAGTACAGCCACTATGGAGAACAGTGTGGAGATTCCTTAAAAAATGATGGCTAACAAACACATGAAAAGATGCTCAACATCACTCATTATCAGAGAAATGCAAATCAAAACCACAATGAGGTACCATTTCACACCAGTCAGAATGGCTGCGATCCAAAAGTCAACAAGCAATAAATGCTGGAGAGGGTGTGGAGAAAAGGGAACCCTCTTACACTGTTGGTGGGAATGCAAACTAGTACAGCCACTATGGAGAACAGTGTGGAGATTCCTTAAAAAACTGGAAATAGAACTGCCTTATGACCCAGCAATCCCACTGCTGGGCATACATACCGAGGAAACCAGAATTGAAAGAGACACATGTACCCCAATGTTGATCGCAGCACTGTTTATAATAGCCAGGATATGGAAGCAACCTAGATGTCCATCAGCAGACGAATGGATAAGAAAGCGGTGGTACATATACACAATGGAGTATTACTCAGCCATTACAAAGAATACATTTGAATCAGTTCTAATGAGGTGGATGAAACTGGAGCCTATTATACAGAGTGAAGTAAGCCAGAAAGAAAAACACCAATACAGTATACTAACACATATATATGGAATTTAGAAAGATGGTAACAATAACCTTGTATGCAAGACAACAAAAGAGACACAGATGTACAGAACAGTCTTTTGGACTCTGTGGGAGAGGGCGAGGGTGGGATGATTTGGGAGAGTGACATTGAAACATGTATCATATCATATAAGAAACGAATTACCAGTCTGGGTTTGATGCAGGGTGCAGGATGCTTGGGGCTGGTGCACTGGGATGACCCAGAGGGATGGTGTGTGGGCGGGAGGGGGAGGAGGTGGGAAGGGGGTTCGGGATTGGGAACACATGTACATCCATGGCGGATTCACGTTGATGTGTGGCAAAACCAATACAATATTGAAAGTAAAATAATAATAATAATTAATAAAAACAAAAAAAGTAAAAAAAAATTGCCAACATCCACTGCAACACAGAAAAAGCAAGAGAGTTCCAGAAAAACATCTACTTCTGCTTTATTGACTATGCCAAAGCCTTTGACTGAGTGGATCACAACAAACTGTAGAACATTCTTAAAGAGATGGGAATACCAGACATCACCTGTCTCCTGAGAAACCTGCATGCAGGTCAAGAAGCAACAGTTAGAACCGGACATGGAAAAACCAATCAGTTCAAAATTGGGAAAGGGGTACATCAAGGCTGTATACTGTCACCTTGCTTATTTAACTTTTATGTAGAGGACATCATGCGAAATGCTGGGCTGGATGAATCAGAAGCTGGAATCAAGACTGCTGGGAGAAATATCAATAACTTCAGGTATGTAGATGATACAACTCTAATGGCAGAAAGAAAAGAGGAACTAAAGAGCCTCTAGATAAAAGTGAAAGAGGAGAGTGAAAAAGCTGGTTTAAAACTCAACATTCAAAAAAACTAAGATGATGGCATCTAGTCCCATCACTTCATGGTAAACAGATGAAGAAAAGTGGAAACAGTGACAGATTTTATTTTCTTCAGCTCCAAAATCACTGCAGATAGTGATTGCAGCCATGAATTTAAAAGACACTTGCTCCTTGGAAAAAAAGATATGATAAACCTAGACAGTATATTAAAAAGCAGAGACATCACTTTGTCAACGAAGTCTGTGTAGTTAAATCTATGGTTTTTCCAATAGTCATGTACAAATATAAGAGTTGAAACATAGAGAAGGCTGAGCACCAAAGAATTGATGCTTGGAACTGTGGTGCTGGTGAAGACTCTGGAGAGTCCCTTGGACAGCAAGGAAGGAGATCAAACCAGTCAATCCTAAAAGAAATCAACCCTGAATGTTCATTGGAAGGACTGATGCTGAAGCTGAAGCTCCGATAATTTGGTTACCTGATGTGAAGAACTGACTCATTGGAAAAGAACCCGAAGCTGTGAAAGATTGAGGGCAGGAGACAAAGAGGGCGACAGAGGATGAGATGGTTGAATGGCATCATCCACTCAATGGACATAAGCTTGAGCAAATCCAGGAGATAGTGAAGGACAGGGAAGTCTGGCATGCTGCAGTCCATGGAGTTACAAAGAGTTGGACACAAATTAGCAACTGAACAAAAACAATAAAAAAGTTCAAAGGCAAATGATTTAAAAACCCAGAACACTTAGTTTTGAAACCACTTCCTAAAGACAAAAGATGCTAATTAAGTTTCTTCTTCACATTATCTCTTTCCTTTTAAATAAAACTATAGTAGGAGATGGGCTTCCCTGGAAGCTCAGCTGTTAGAGACTCCACCTGCAACGCAGGAGACTCCAGTCTGATTCATGGGTCAGAATCTTCTGGAGAAGGGATAGGCTACTCACTCTAGTATTCTTAGGATTCCCTGATGGCTCAGATGGTAAAGTATCTGCCTTGCAATGAGGGAGACCTGGGTTCGATCCCTGGGTTGGGAAGATCCCTTGGAGAAGGCCATGGCAACCCACTCCACTCTTCTTGCCTGGAGAATCCTCATGGACAAAGGGGCTGGTGGGCTACATACATAGAGTCCATGGGGTCTGAAAGAGTTGGACAGGACTGAGTGACTAAGCACAGCACAGTAGGAGCTAAATAGCAACAGTAAATGCGTGATAATTTTATAAAAGCTGGGAATCTTATTACATGGGTCATCAAATGAAGAGTTATCTTGTTTGGAATTTTTGTGGATGTGTTAAACAACTGTGGTTTTCCAAGCACTGCAAACTACCAAGTAAATTTTGTTTTATCTTTCTATACACTGACTGTACTAACTTCTTCCATCATCTCATAAGAGAGAAGATATGTTCAAGAAAATATAAACAGTATAGAGAGGAAATTAACAAAGGTTTCTTGGCTGTTGTCCAGTATAGAGGGGGAAAAAAAGATCAACTTCAAATTTGACTGGAACTTGTTTAAGACATCTGAATGTTTTTAAAGGCAGCTTTGAGATCCTCTTTTTGGCTGCTGATGAAGCAGTTTGGCTGCTGAATTTAGGAACGGAGTAGTTACTTGGAAGACTTTGGCACCTAGGAAACAAGTAGAATGTACCGCAGGACAGTAACAGATGGAATTGACATACACAAAGAATAGTATGGCACTTGCAATGATTTTTTTTTTTCTGCTGCCATCTGGGGATATTTAGGGAGGAACCCAAAATGGGATATTAGTTATTCCAAAACCATATGAAGTACAGTTGTGAGCAGAACATCTGAAGATTCATACTTATGACTATAATGCTTTAGAATTTAAAATAAAGAATTGGTGGAATATGAAGACTAATGAAAACATCCATGCATACACACACAATCTTACATTAATTACTGGAAACATAGTGGGATAAACCATTTTCCTTTGGTTTTAAGGAAAAAAATGTAGTATATATACAGTATTATCAAAAACTTTTTATTCTCTGAACCAGAATCATCTTTTGGATCTCTCAGAGTACTTTTAAATTTCCTTCCTAAATAGGATCTTACATACCAGTTAAAGGCAGAATATCAATGACTTGTTTTTACATAATTATATCTCCCTCAGGATATTACTAAGAGTATGTGATACATAAAAGTATTCAGTAAGTATATGTATACTAGAAGAAACATCTATCTACCAAGAGACAGTAATTTGTTATTACTAAAATGTCTATGTAAGCATTTTTAAAGATAAAGCTGCTAAACTACTGCCATGATAACTAATATTTATTGTGCATTTGGTACAGTGGTAAAAAGTCTGCCTGCCAATGCCTGAGACCTGGGCTTGATCCTCAAGTTGAGAAGATCCCTTGGAAAAGGAAATGGCTATACCCTCCATTATTCTTGCCTGAGAAATTCCATGGACAGAGGAGCCTGGCAGGCTATAGTTCATGCGGTCACAAGAGTTGGACATGACTTAGCCACTAATAACAACAACAACATCGTGCACTCATTATATTGTTATAGTAACATGAAGAGCATTAATTGCATTGCATGACCTAGGCATCAAAAGGAATTATAATCATTGTGTGTATCTTGGAGTGTCTCAAGTCTTACATCAATTTTGACACCATGTTGGAGAATCAAACTCAATTGCATAGTAAAACAGTAAGAGAACTGATATAAAATAATGAATTAAAATATTTCTATTTGATTCTAAGTTTTCAAATCATGTTACACAGTTCCCTGAACAATTTTTCATTTTGTTAAAGCATTTTTCTTCTGTCATGCTCTCTGCTGAAACTCTGTGCTGTGCTTAGTCACTCAGGCATGTCCAACTCTTTGAGATTCCATGGACTGCAGCCCACCAGGCTCCCCTGTCCATGGGGATTCTCGAGGCAAGAAGACTGGAGTGGGTTGCCGTGCCCTCCTCCAAGGGATCTTGCCAACCTAGGAATCCAACCCAAGTCTCCTGCATTGTAGGCAAATTCTTTACCGTGTGAGCCACTAGGAAAGCCCAAGATTACTGGAATAGGTAGCATATCCCTTTCTCCAGGGGAACTTCCTGACCAGGAATCGAACTGTGTCTCCAAGATTGCAGGCAGATTCTTTACCAGCTGAGCTACCATTTCTCTTTAATTGTTTCTTAGCACTGTATTCTTTGATAAACTCCCCCGCCAAAATAAAGCTGCATTTTGAAATTAAGAATTTACAAAGTCTTAATTTGAAATTAAGAGATTAACTCAAAGTTGCTAGTGGTAGACTATATCACGTTTCCTAAAGGTGTCCTTATTCAAATTCTAGAAATTGTGGATTTGCAAATTACTCCTTTACATGGCAAGATGTGCTTAAATTAAGGATCTCAAAATAGGAAGATTTCCCTAGATTATCTGGCTGAAGTGAGTGCAACCACAAGAGTAGTTACAAGAGGGTAGAAAATAGTTTAGAATGAAAGGTGTGACAGGAGAAGCATACTGAAGCAATGCTCTTTGAAGATGGAGGAAAAGGCCACAGCGAGGAAAGCAGCTGGCCTTCATATGCTAGAAAAGCAAAGTCAAGGCATCCTCCCTCAAAGCCTTGAAAAGAAACAACCATGTTGACACCTTGATCTGAGGACTTCTGATCTTAGAAACTATAAGATACTGTATGTGAGACAGCAAAAGAGACACAGATTATAGAACAGTCTTTTGGACTCTGTGGGAGAGGGAGAGGGTGGGATGATTTGGGAGGATGGCATTGAAACATGTATAATATCATATAAGAAACGAATCGCCAGTCTAGGTTCAATGCAGGATACAGGATGCTTGGGGCTGGTGCACTGGGATGACCCAGAGAGATGGTATGGGGAGGGAGGTGGAAGGGGGGTTCAGGATGGGGAACATGTGTACACCCATGGTGGATTCATGTTGATGTGTGGCAAAAACCAATACAGTAAAGTAAAAAAAAAAAAAAAGATACTAAACAATGTTGTTTTAAGTCTCAAGGTTTTATGCCATTAGTAGCTAGTTACATTAGCAATAGGAAACTGAAAGTGAAAGTCGCTCAGTCATGTCCGACTCTTTGTGACCTCATGGACTACACAGTCCATGGAGTTCTCCAGGTCAGAATACTGGAATGGGTAGCCTTTCCCTTCTAGAGGGGATCTTGCCAACCCAGGGACGGAACCCACATCTTCCACATTGCAGGCACCAGGTGAGCCACTAGGGAAGCCCAAGAATACTAGAGTGGGTAGCCTAGCCCTTCTCCAGCAGATCTTCCTGACCCAGGAATGGAAACGAGGTCTCCTGCAATGCAGGTGGATTCTTTACAAGCTGAGCTATTAGGAAAGTCCAGCAATAGGAAAGTAATCTATTTTCCCATATATTTGTGTGGTAAATAACATCTAGAGGTGTTTCAGAAATCTCTTTAAAAAAAAAAAAAAAAACCTATTCTTGATGTTAATTTTCATTAGCAAAGAATTCTCCATAGAATGACCAGTAATAGTGGCCATTACATTTGGAAAGACTGCATTCATTGAACATATTTACATGAAAAAAAGCTGTGCTTTCTGAACATCAGCAATAAAATCATAAGGTTATAAATCAAAGGAAAGGTTGCTAAAATTTTTAGTTTTTTTTTTTTAAAGAAATATATAATTCACAGAAGTATATAACGTTTTAGTCAAATGAAATGTTATAACAATAACTGTATAAATAGTTGGACCATACAGACTGCAGGTTCTCAACCCATGCTGCACATTATCATCACCTGGGAGAATTCTAGCGATAAATTCCATTTCCTGACCCTACCCTGAGAGACTCTGATTTAACGGTTTGGGGTAAGACCCAGACATTCGTATGCCTTGAAAGGCCTGCAGGTGATTTTAACATATAGCTAGGAAGAGCTGAGAACAAGCAATATAATCTTTTATACAAGTCTATAACCCTTAATTACTAATAAAATTCAGTTGAGGGATAAAGAAGGCAACAAATACATTATATAGGAGTGTACCTGCTATGCTCTCTGTTATATTAGAGAATGCTGTGCTTCATATATGATAATGGCAGATTTATTAATCGAATCATAAGTGTTTGCCTAATTTTTCTAATCTCATTAGGTGCTTATGTGGCAATGTTACTCACTGGTTGAGGTATATGGGAAGTATTTTAAAGAAACTATAACATTAAAATATAAGAGTTTCTTAACATAAAAAAAACTGAATATGAACTATAGACCTTAAAAACATATTTATTTCCCAAATTAAAATATATTAATATGAACAATTAATATCCATTAAAATGTTCTAATAAAAAATTAGCATCTGTCTTGTTATCACCACAACCAAATTTACAGGGGTAAGAATACACAGATAATGATAAACAGGTCAAATTCATGAATTTTGTTAATCGTCATGTGTCTTTACCAAGTCTCAAGCTTTAAGATATAAACAAAACAAATTATGTGGTATCAAATGCACCAAAACAAAAACAAAAACTTAATGGCATGAAATAGGCAATTTTCACTGCTATAATCCAAGCTTTTTCATTATGGTACATTTTTGTTTTTTCAAAAAAGCATTCCATTTGAAAATAGAGCACTTTTCTCAAGTCAAAAAAAAAGCATAAATTATTAAATTAGTGCAAGAATATGATACTTGTTATTCTATAACCTATGTATAATTATCTTCCTCAACACATGTAACAATGTTTCTTTATACTAAGAAACATTTAGAAATAGTTAAACACCAAATATTAGCAAACCAAAGAGCAGTGCTCATATTCTTCAACAAATATCAATTATTTAAATCAGACCGTTTGTTTACAGTAAATAACTTACACAGATTTTTAATCTATTCCATAAAGAGCACATACACACAGAAACAATGTAATAATCACTAACGAGCAACAGAACTAGTGTAATTTTAATTATCATCAATATTTATTTCTCAGTCTGTAACCTAATGTTCAACTGCTAGAAAGGATGGCAAACATTTATCACTGAACAATAAATAAAAACATATGTAATCCATACTCTACATCTGTTTCATAAAATATCTCTTGATATGTAACTGAAATACATTATTTCAGATTCTTCTATAATTGTCCAACTAATTGGTATTAGCCAACCTTAATAGGGATAGCAGGAGAAGTACCTTCTCTGGGATAAGTTATGTCAATGATTATATGCCTGAAATAATTTTAATTAGTATTAAAAAGTTTAAAAATTTTTTAAGTTTATGACAATTCCACACTGATCAGAGAACAGCTCTGTATGATTTTAATAACTTTAGAGCATAAAATTTTTTCACGTTGTTTTATGTCCCTGGATATGTTCCAGTGTCTTCTAGTTTATAGTCTAGGAGAATTTGAATAGAATTTATATCCTACTATTGTGTGAAAACTGTATAAATTTTAATTATGGTAATTGGTTCATGGTACCTTTCAGGTCTATTATATTCCTCTATTTTTCTGTATATTAATTCTATTAATTTTTGAGAGTTTTATATGGGAAGTGAAAAAAAGTGAAAGTTGCTCAGTCACGTCCAACTCTTTGCAAACCCATGGACTATACAGTCCATGGAATTCTCTAGGCCAGAATACTGGAGTGGATAACCTTTCCCTTCTCCAGGGGATCTTCCCAATTCAGGAATCGAATCCAGGTCTCCTGCATTGCAGGTGTATTCTTTACCAGCTGAGCCACAAGAAATATCAACTAAAAATCTTAATTTATCTACTTAAAAAATAATTTTAATATATAGTGAGCTATATGTAACTTTGTCCTATATTTTCCAAGTCTCCTGTAAATATGTTATCACACTTTCATAATTAAAAAAATAGAAAAAAATTTGTTTATGATAATATAAAAGGGTTTATTAGGAAATTTTAGGAGGTGGGTGGGTGGGTGAAGTAAATAAGTCACAATAAAATTTCTTGTTTCAACAGAAAATGAAAAGTATAGACTGTCACTGTGGTTTATAAACATCATTTTAATAACATCCTAAAAATCAGCCCATTGGGAACAAAACCCCTCTGTAACAAAGTATTAAATAGGTAAGTATGTCATAAATTATTCAATAGAAATTTCTAGTGTTACTCAAAATAATTTGGATGTAGATGGGACTTCAGAGAGCATTTACTCCACACTTCTCATTTTAAGAGGAGGAGATTGATGCTCAAAGAATTATATTTATCATTTTCATAGCAAATAAATACATTACTAGTGAAGCATCATTACTAGTGAAGCATCAGTACTGGCTTCCCAATTTCCACTTCCAAACTCGACACACCCATAGCACTTCTTAAGAAATGAGAACTCACCCAAAGTTTAATCATGAGTTGTGCTGAGATTTTTTTTTCCTTACCCTTTTGAACTTCTTCAGGCAACCCTATGTCCTTCCACTTTCAACACACTGCTCTACCTTAAGTCAAAAAAATTAGGACCAAAAAGGGTCTGATGGTCCACCTTCACCCTTGTTAACTTCCATCCTGTGCCAGTGACAGAGTTGACAGAGTAACAAAAATTCTTTGAGATTTATTTAAGCCCTTTCTGTATCTGTCCAAAGAATTTGCCAGAAAAGACTGATAAAGAAAATGCTAAATCAAGTCTTAAACGATGAGGACATTATTGTCTCAATCTCTCAAAAGCTTTATAATCAAGGTCCCAGTTCCCCATCTCAAGAATGCAGGGTTTCTGCACCATTTTCATTTGCTGTCATCAGTGTGGACTTCATCTGGAGGTTAGTTTGGATTTTGTTGATATAGAAGGAATGGAGACTTTCCTATTTCCTCTGATGGGACTGAAAATGGTTTTCCATAGGCTTCTCTAAGAGTCTAAAAAAATTTCCCTGAAGCCTCCAAAAAATTTCTCCTTGCATCCCAACAGCCAGAATGCAGTCATACCCTAAAGCAATCATCAGCAAGGGAGAAAAGATTATCTTTAGACCAAACAGTACATCTCTGAAACAAAGGACAAGATGGTTTTCCCTATGACACATGACTTTATGCAACAAGATACTAAACACCATGTAGGTTCTATGAGAAAAGGAAGGAGGGGATCATAGTTGCTGAGCAGTCAGCCCTCAAAGTTCATTACTCCTTTAGCTACAAAATTTCCATACACAGCCTTATTCCCTTATTTTCAAAACTCCCAGCCCTACCCACATGTTCCTATCCCTTCCCTAAAGGAGAAGACTCAGCATCTCATATGGTCCCTGCATTAAGCTTCAAGTCCAGATCCTTAGGTAACGGCCACTATCGCCAGTAGGTCCAAATTGCTTAGTGAACTCCATCTAAATGATAAGGTATCTACTCCTTCATATCTACACACCCGTTAACAGTGGAATAAGGCCAGGAAGCAACTATAAAATGCCAGAAAGAGGATCAATAAAAAGCAATCAAAAGTAATCATGGGTCCAAAATGTGCTCATACTCTCTTCGAGGACAGGGGAAGAACAGATTTCCAGGCTGGAAAAGGAACAAGTTCTTGGGTGGCTCACATTTCTGCTCTCTACCCTCATCCATTTTCCTCTATGGACACATTGTTGAATGTGGCTGCCATGTGCATGCCCAGTTGCTTCAGTTGTGTCTAATTCTTTGTGACCCCATGGACCATAACCCACCAGACTCCTCTGTCCATAAAACTTCCTGGCAAGAATACTGGAGTGGGTTGCCATTTCCTCTTCCAGGGGATCTTCCCAAGCCAGGGATCAAACCCTCATCTCCTGTGTACCTTGCACTGGCAGGTGTATTCTCCACTACTGAGCAAGCTGGGAAGCCTGAATGCAGCTATCAGGCAAGATCTAAGAATATTTTTAATATTCTAATTTTAGTCTATAATTTAATATTTTTTCTCATGTACAAGAAGTTGGAAATGAAGTATTTAAGTGAAAGAAAGCTTTTGTTTCATAATTTCCACTCTTCAGAAAAGGTTTTCCACTTACAATTTAGAGAAGATGGTATAATTAGACAACAGAAAGAAAATCTTTCTTTTTTCAATTTCATAATGATAGTAAAGTTAAAAACAAAATTTCAAATAACTTTAATTTGTATAATCAAATGTTATTCAATGATGTAGAAACTAAATGACAAAGATGAGGCTGTCGTTGCTCAGGTATTACCCTCCTGCTACCAAGCTTACTACTTTAGGCCCTTTGAGCATATGCACCTTATGATTTCCTTTCTGCTTTACTCATATGTGTTTAATTAGTCATGGTACACTGAAAACCCAAACCCAGTCGCTAAACAAATTTCTAGGGTATTTTCTGTTCCCAAAGCCTGAACTTCATGATAATATTTCTGGACCATGTCCCAATAACAGCCTTTTGCTTAGTTTAGACAGAAAGATGCTTTATTAATGTCTTAATAACCCATGCTAGAACAGAGGAAACATATGAAATAGGTCATTTTCCTGATTCCTTTTCATGCCTAATTTCTGCGAATTAACTTTATAACTATACTAGCTATTTCGTTTTCCTGTTAACCTTAAAACACCTAAAGCAACTCATTAAACAAAGAGCAAGTATCAACAGTAATCAGCTCAATTATAGCTATCGTGAAGGAAATACAAATACACAAACCATTAGGAAAACCCTCAAGGCTCCATGTAAAAAGAAATACAACCACAACTTGGTATATACATACATACAATCTGATAGTTTAGAGAGCACATGGAATGAACAAAATTTTAATAATAATTTCTTAAGAACTGGGGAGCAAATGTAGAAGATACATAGATTGATGAGAGGCTGGAGAGTCAAATGTTTTCCACAGAAGCCAAACCAGGAAGAGCATCAGGAAGGATCTGGAGGTTGTATGGCTGAAGCAGATAGTGTGTTAGAGATCAGTGAGCATGTGTAAAAGTTGGGAAGTGCAAATACCCATCCAGCATGACCACTTCAGGCTGCAGTGTGACCTAGCTTGTGATCTTAGACAAATGAAGAGTTCTTCATTTGAGGAACATTTCATCACGTGAGGAGGAAATGCATGATTGTGCATGAAGTCATGATTTCCATCTATAAGTAATATTTACTTTGTGTTATTTTATAGCTAGGGAAATGAGAACAATTATGTGGTGTGAGACAAATATATGGCAAAGCAGAGGAGTGTTATTAAAAAAAGATTAGCAATAAAGTACTATATGCTCAAAACTCCATATGCTCAAAGGGCCTAAAGTAATAAGCTTGGTAGCAGGAGGGTAATACCTGAGCAATGACAACCTCATCTTTGTCATTTAGTCTCAACATTATTGAATAACATTTGATTATACAAATTAAAGCTATTTGAAATTTTGTTTTTAACTTTACTATCATTATGAAATTGAAAATTTTTTTCAAAGTACATGTTCAGTGACACAATATTGGTATGGTTTCAAAACCATACTCAGTGACTGAAATGGTTAGTATACATCTGCTGCTGCTGCTGCTAAGTTGCTTCAGTCGTGTCCGACTCTGTGCAACCCCACAGACGGCGTCTCACCAGGCTCCTCAGTCCCTGGGATTCTCCAGATAAGAATACTGGAGTGGGTTGCCATTTCCTTCTCCATCTATACATCTATGTATATATAATACATTCAAACAATGTTTCCTACAGTATTGCAATTGTTAATATTAGAGGACTAGAGATCAGACTGGCTTGAGAGTCTATTCTACATCTGCTTCTCGTAGCGGCAAGACCATGGCCCACTTACAGAAACTCCCTAAGCCTCAGCTTCCTCATCATGGTGTGAGGAATCATACAATCATTACAAGGTCATTGTAATCATAACGTTGGCTCCCCTGGTAACTCAATGATAAAGAATCTGCCTGATAATTCAGGTAATGTGTGTTCAATCCCTGGGTCAGGGATACTCCTGAGAAGGAAATGGCAAGCGACTCCAGTATTCTTCCCTGGGAATCCCAAGGACAAAGGAGCCTGATGGGCTATAGTGCATGGAGTTGCAAAGAGTCAGATACAACTTTAGCAACTTAAACAACAACAGAAACAACAATCATAATATCAGGTAATGATCCTAGAGACCTAAATTCAGTGTTAGAACATCGGACTTCCTCAGTAAATAATAACATTACTTGTCATCATCAACTGCCCAACTTCTCAAGAACAGTATAATTGATATTAAATTGCATTTACTTTCATGCACATTTCAAAAGAAGTATCTCATTTTACAAAGATAATCTGAAGATAATGACAATTGTGTCATATTTTCCAACCCAAATGTATTTTATAAAATAATTGACTAATACATGTCAGGTCTTTCAGCTCCATGAGAAGTTTCTAAATAAGTTCAAAGAACCATTATTTTAACCTTTCTAGTAATAATAATGAAAAAAAAGTAGAAGAATAGAAAAAGAAAACAAAAAAAATGTCCATTTAAATGCGACTGAATGATTTCCACACAAACTTTTAGTATTTCTCAATATCATCATCTCCTGGCCCCTGGAGGATAAACGCATGAATAATCCTGTAG
The DNA here is from genome assembly GCA_006408695.1 of Aepyceros melampus. Taxonomy (NCBI): domain Eukaryota; kingdom Metazoa; phylum Chordata; class Mammalia; order Artiodactyla; family Bovidae; genus Aepyceros; species Aepyceros melampus. Next base: position 228,138 of record SJXQ01008234.1, on the reverse strand, counting down.
ATTTCAGTGGCTGCAGTTTCTTCTCTTCGGCTGATTTAGGTCATCAGGACCAGAGTGAATCTTAGCAGGAGCATAGCTGAGACTATCTCATTAGCAACCAGTGTAGTAACAAGGGAAGATATCCCCTAAAGGTGAATAAAGGCACAACAAATGTACTGATAGAAACCAGAGGACTCACAGCAGCCAATTAACAACAGGAGAGCCATTTTGCTGCAACCAGATCTCATTTAAAGTTCTCAGAGATAAAAAGTACCCAAAATAAATGTATAATGTGCATCCATTCCTGCCCAGACAATAATATTGTCTGGAAACCTGTGGCTGCATATTTACCATCTGGCAACTGGGAAACATTAGCAACGGAGCAGCTAGCTGCTTGAGCAAGAGCTACCACACATCCACATGCACGGAAATCTGAATCAGCAACAAAGTCAGAAGCATATGTCCTGCCAAAGAATGAATATTCACAGTGTTGCCAGTACCACACAGGTTGAATTAAATGCAAATGCCAACAACTCTTACAATTCGACACTGATATTCTGCTGACAGCAACATCAAAGATGAAAACATAGCAATGATATAGGATAATTCCTCAGGGGTTTGTATATAGTTTGTGTGAGGAAATGAATCAGAGACTAGTTATAATCTTCAGAGTAATAGCTTTTCTGAGCAGGAAAGACTACTGTAAAGGAAGAGAATACACATCACACAGAGAATTCCCAAGTACACGTATACAAGGCAAAAAGGCTTTGGAAATCCTTTACAAAGATGTAATGGCTTTAGCCTTTAAAATCTGAGTATGTTGATTTCTATCTCTCTCAAGTCTTAAAATGTATGTATCGCTACCCTAAAACCATTCAGCATTAAGTATCAGTAGAAGGATTCTCTGATACTAAGTATATGTTCCCATATCTCTCATACAACTGTTTTTGCTTTATCATAGTCTGTATCAATATCAATTTTAAAAGTTCAAACACAGAAAACTAGACTTGCAAACATGAGGCTAAAATGAAAGTTCATCCAAACATATAAACATCAAATCAGCCTGCAGACACGTAAACCAAATGCCTCCCTGCTAGCATATGCATTCACCCTGACAAGGCTCTGTTTTCATTACGCCCACTGTTTCATTTCGAGTTATCTGGCCAAGGTTAAGCTAGAAACCTATTTTTAATTGCTGACTTTTGATAAAAGACATCTCTAACTTGGAAATACTGCTTCAAATAATGTATAATGCAGAGAAATTATGGTTTGAATTTCTTGTAAGCATCAGAAACAATGAATTAGGTACAGTGCAGTTTGGATCACTGTGTTACCAAATGAACCAAGTAACTGTAATTAAACAATAAGCATTCCTCAATAGATTTATTCCATTTGGCTTCCCCTGGATAACTGACAATAAAAATAAAACTTCCAAAAAACACAGGTCTGATCTGCTTTTCCTGCAGTTGCAAACTTTCAAAGGCTTTCTTTAGAAGCAGCAGCTATTAGTGTGGCTTTTGGGGCCAATGTCAATCTGGCAATTTCACAACGAACAGAAGAGGTTTTCCCAACATTGCCAAGAATGAGGAGAACCCTTATCAACTTCACAATTGCTCACAGACTATATTACCACCCTGCATAACTGTAGAACTTTCAGTAGCTATCACCTGAAGAATGCATAATAAGAATGAAATTAGTAATGACTTTATCAATTATAACATCTACATGCATATGAAAATAATATGTATAATTACTATCTACACAAAACTTTGACAGCAGAAGAGGTTTGAAGACCTCTATAGTGGCTTTCTCGGAGAAGGCAATGGCACCCCACTCCAGTACTCTTGCCTGGAAAATCCCATGGATGGAGGAGCCTGGTGGGTTGCAGTCCATGGGGTCTCTAGGAGTCGGACACGACTGAGCGACTTCACTTTCACTTTTCACTTTCATGCATTGGAGAAGGAAATGGCAACCCGCTCCAGTGTTCTTGCCTGGAGAACCCCAGGGGCGGGGGAGCCTGGTGGGCTGCTGTCTATGGGGTCACAGAGTCGGACACGACTGAAGTGACTTAGCAGCATAGTGACTTTCTACTTCATAGTTGAGGAAAACTTTTTATGACCCCATGAATCATAGCCCGCCAGGCTCCTCTGTCCAGGGATTTTCCAGGCAAGGATACTGGACTGGGTGGTCATCCCCTTCTCCAGGGGAATCTCCCCACTCCAGGGATCGAACCTGGGTCTCCTTCACCACAGGCATATTCTTTACCACCTGAGCCACCAGGAAACGCTTATGGTTAAGGAACCCCTCACACAGGGAAAAGAATAAGAAACAAGGAATTCCTTGGGCGCTGCTGTTGCTCCACCGCCTAGCACTATGCTTGCAGGAAGTGTGCCATGTCTACTTGCTAAAAGAATAAAATAGGTCTCTTGGTGCAGCACACCAATGAGAGCATGGAGCGTGACTTCTTGGATTGTTTAAGTAAATGGCAGACAAGCTGGACATGGGGGAAACGGCCAGCTTCAATAATGCCAACCTGAAGATGAAGACGCAGGAGAACACCCTGCTGGCCAAAGAGATCACTGAGTAGAAGCGAGCAAAGTGAAATTTCCTAAGGACCTGAGGAATTCTCTACCCCTTCATCTTAGAGAGCCCAGTCATGATGTGAATAAGAGCCACTTGCAAGATGGACAAAAGTGACAAGCTGCGCTGTGAATCCAGGTACTCCACGCTGATGTCACTGGCCTGTGGGTCTCTGAGGGGACCCTCCAAACGGTCTGCTCGGTAAAGGGTGTTTGAATAAGGATGGCTACAATAATAATTGCAATGTGGCTGAGAAGAATGTGCAATGAGTGATTTTAGGTCTGTTTAATGTAAGCAAATTGAACTAGTTATGAGTTTGCCAGACAGAAAAACACTTCCCTGGTTTGACCTGATATTAAAAAAGTATTTGTATGACTAATGAAAATAAAACACATTTCATGACAAAAAAAAAGAATGAATGGCTTTCGGCCACAGTTTCAGTCAGAGTTACTAAGCTTTGGGACTCTGCATTCGTTGTTTCCTCTAGTGGACTGCTCATTCAGGTATCCACAACACTCTTTCCATCAGTTCCCTCAAGCCTCTGCTTAAATTCCACCTTTTAAATGAGGCAAACCCCCATGCAGGATTTTTAAGACCCTCTAACTTAGTTCACTGGATTTTCTTTCCTCTAGCGCTAATCACTCTCAACGATTCTCTAAATTACTATCGAAATTTTTTGTTATTATTTTTCCTTTGCCTCCCACTCATTAGAAGGCAAGTTCCATAGTAGAGAGATTTTCTGTGACTTCTTCACATTCTAAAACAATGCCTTGAAGGGACTACCTTGGTGGTCCAGTAACTGAGACCCTGCCCTTCCAATGCAGGGGTGCAGGCTGGATTCCTGGTTCAGGAACTAAGATCCCACATACCATGTACAGCCAATAAACAAACAAATCCATGTATATATATATATATAATATATACATGTGTGTGTGTGTGTGTGTACACACACACACATACACATATATAAAAACAATGCCTGGCATAATGACATTTTAACAATAATTCAATCTTTGGATAAATCATGTCTTTTTGTTGATGCTGATCCTTCCTCTATTAAAAAAATAAGGAATAAAACTTCTCCTACTTCATTTACAGAGTGGTTTGAAGATCAAATGAGTGATCCAATCACTGTTCTGAAATAGATGTAAGTAAACTTGTAATTCTTTCACATGGGTTGATGCAAGTGAAGCAGGTGAGAGAAGTAAGACTACCCTCTCCCTTGTAGAGGCTCACAGTTTGGGAATGATACTTCACTGACATGACTGAGAGTTGTAACTAGAAAGATAGGTTACATGTTTTAATGACAAATTATAAGCCAGCCTGCTTTAACTTGGAACTTTTTTTTTTTTTTTAACCTAAAACAGCTTTAGTTTCCCAACTGAGTTCAGCGTGGTTCTCTACCATCGTAGGTATGATGGTTAGGTGTGGCTAGGCTAAGGTGCCCTAGTTTGGCAAAAACTAGTCTAGATCTGGACGTGAAGGTATTTTTCAGACATGGTTAACATTTCCAATCAGTTTATGTTAGGTAGAGCAGAGTATCCTCCATAATGGGTGGGCCTCATCCAATCAGTTGAAGACCTTAAGACCAATGACAGAGGTTTCACAAAGAAGGAATTCTGCCTCAGGACTAAAACCTGCCTGGACTTCCTAGTCTGCCTTCTGGCCTGCCTCCCATACAAATTTCAGACCTGCTGATTCCCACAATCGAGTGGCAATCTCTCTCCCCCACACATATATCCTATTGGTTCTGTTTCTCTGAAAAGTCCTAACTAATACAATAGAGTTCTGGTGACTGAAGCTTTAGAAACAATGCTAGTGATGTCTTCTTAAGAGGAAAAGCAATATGTTCAATTTCATTAAGATATTGCTTCTGGAAACTAGCTTGATGCATTTAATGCACAGGTTTTAAGTGTAAAGGTTAGCAAGTTTTGAAAATACAACTGTATATCTACCATCTCCATCAATATATAGAACATTTCCATCACCACTCTTGCCTTTTTCCACTGTTCTGATTTCTATTACAGAAAAATAGAAAGTTTTGCCTGTTACAGAATTTCATATGCAAGAATTCATGCAGTACTCTTTTGAAAATGGCTTCTATTACTTAACCATGTGTTTGAGATTCAACCATGTTGTCGAGTATATCTATAGATTTAGATTCACCTATTCAAGGTGATCACCTTGAATGTTTGTATTAAGTAAAAAGTAGAGGCTGAAGTTCACTGCTGTCTGGTAACTCTTCCCAAATGTTCTAGAACCATGTGTTGAAAAAGATTTTCTTTTCCATACAAATCACCTAGACATCTTTGTAAAAATCAATTCACTACGTATGTGTGTGTCTATTTTTGACTATCTAGATTGTTCAGTTCCTCTTTCTTACACCAATTTTACATAGATTTAATTCTGTACTCTCAAGAGTCTTCTCCAACACCATACTTCAAAACCATCAATTCTTCGGAGCTCAGCTTTCTTTATAGCCCAACTCTCACATCCATACATGACCACTGGAAAAACCATAGCTTTGACTAGACGGACCTTTGTTGGCAAAGTAATGTCTCTGCTTTTGAATATGCTATCTAGGTTGGTCATAACTTTCTTTCCAAGGAGTAAGTGCCTTTTAATTTCATGGCTGTAGTCACTATCTGCAGTGATTTTGAAGCCCAAAATCACCTTACTTACTAGGTACTAATTAATTTCTCTCAGTAATATTTTGTAATATTAAGTATAGACATCTTAATGATTTTTCTAAACTAGTATTCCAAAGGCTTTTATATTTTATTAGTGATAGTTTAATTTTTAACTTTAGTTTCCAAGTTCTAAATATGAATAAACTTTTTCTGTATTTTTTGTATATTTAAAATATAAAAAACAATATTCCTCCAAAGTTAATTAGCTCTGGGATTTTATTAAAAAAATACATATTAAAAACCTTTGAAATTAATATTCTATATAGCATATTTAGAAAATCTTGCTTTACTTCTAAGGTAAATTTAACTCCAATAAAGTATAATTATAATTTGGAATACACTAATTCTCTCAACCACAGAGTCTCCCATAGATCAAAAATATAAACTTCATCATGATCTTAGGTCACTGCACTTATAAGCATGGGCTTCCCAGATGATGCTAGTGGTAAAGAACCTGCCTCCCAATGCAGGAGACACAAGAGACATGGGTTCGATTCCTCAGTTGGAAAGATCCTCTGGAGGAGGGCATGGCAACTCACTCCAGTATTCTTCCCTAGAGAATCCCCATAGACAGAGGAGCCTGGTGGGCTACAGTCCATGGGGTTGCAAAGAGTTGGACATGGCAGAAGCAACTTAGTACGTGCTTATCTACTTGGGAATAAATGCAATGAACACGCTAGTATAACTGCTGTAATTATAAAAGATGTCAACTGTCAATCTTATTTTTTAAAAAAAACTTTATAAATCAGTGCAGAAGCACTGCTTTTGCAGAGGCAGGACACAGAGACCTCAAGGCATAACTCTTCTGGGTGCTCCACCCCATGGTGTGAAAATGGTCAATTTGTGTAGCATTTTCTTCTTCATTTATGCAGGATCCTCATCCCTACTCTGTTTGGAACTTAGAACTCTCCCAACCTCTTTACCACCAACACCAAACTTCTCCTTCAATAAGTAGCAGTGAATATGAGTTTTCATACTTTGGGGCTGATTGATTTCAATAAAACTGAAATTTATCAATGGCAAAATTTACCAGGAGCAGGCAACTTTAGCTTTAATAATAGAATCAAACATCTGTTCATCTATGTAAAATATATATATGTGTGTGTGTGTGTATATATATATATATATATATACACACACATTAACAAGCAGATGAAGCGCCACAATGGCAACAGAAGGCAACAAACTGGGAATTCACCTGAAAGAAATCTAATTTAGCCCTTTCACGCTGTGTTGTAAAGCAGAGAGCACTGGGTCCTGAGATACACAACACAGAGTTTTCACCAAGTGGAGAAATAGGACACTTTCATCTCTGACTCCTTCTAGAATATTTAGACCCCTATGTCCAAGTAGAACATAGAGGGCTCATTGGAGAGCTTCTCTGTATTGATCACTCTACTCTGCCCCTAAAGACACTTTACATACATATGTATTTTTGTTAACGATGAATTTCCAAGCTCCCTTAACCATGTCTATCCACATCCTTTTTGCCTCCTAACCTTTCCCTAAGGTTGATGATGAGGCTTCTGACAAAGTAGCACATTGTGGAGTTAAAAGCTCTCTGTCAACACAAACATAAAAGTTTTATCAGAAAAGAGAAAATTCTATAGGAAAATTTTCTCTATCTAGAACAAGCTAGGTGAAGGAAAACACTAACTTTGGATTTACTTTTTATTTTGCTGCAGTTTTCACAAAGAAGCTTTTGTTTCTCTGTGTGTGTTTAATTGAGTTGCAAGAGTATAAGGTACACTTTCCCTTAAGGTCAAGATAAAGAGGATCCTACAGATAAGATGACCAGATAGAACAAGAATCAGTGGTCTGATCCACCTTAATACCGAGAAACATGTGCAAACTCAGAAACTCTGCTCTGTACGTTTAAGAACTTTCTTGCTCTGTGAGTTTAAGACCACTTTTGTTTTCTTTCTTGTGTTTTGGTGGAGGGGTAGGGGGGTCTTAAAGTATGACATATTTTCTAGAGATGTTGTTGGGGAGGTGGCCTCTGGGAATCACTGGGATGAGAGACTGTAAAAGAGATTTTGCAGCCTGAAACATCTACCCAGATCATTCTGATGGGATGGGTTTCTGCACCAGCACTGTGATTACTCCACCCCCACAAAGATTCATGGGAGCAAATTATTAAAAAAAAAAAAAAAAAGGCATGATAAACACTGTTTACAATGTTCTTCGTAATATACAATTAGAAGTCCAACCCAAAACAAAGTAAGCTACAAATGATCCTTGGAAGCAAAGTTAAGCAGATAATGAAGGTGAGTGCTATTACAGAAACAGTGTTCTGGTTCCCTAGTGCTCTCTGAATGTACCCCACTAAGCCAACTCTGTCAGTGAAACACAGCAAGCACCTAAGAACAATTCTTTCTGGAACCAAGTATTTCCATAGAGATTTTGTTTGTTTGTGTTAATAGGGCTAATTTTTAACCTAACTTTAACTTTTATTCTGTTTCTCTGCAAACTTAAGCAAATACAGCCCCACCTGCAGCTGATCAAGGCAGCCCAGCTCAGGAAACTATCTTTCTAGGTATCAGTGATGCCACAGCCACTGTCAGAGGCAATTGCACTGAGAGGGACACCTCCCAGAAGTGCAGAGAATGGCCTCAGCTTAGCGGTAGTAGTCAAAGCTGCTCAGCTGTGTCTAACTCTTTGCAACCCCATGGTCTATATGGCCCATGGAATTCTCCAGGCCAGAATACTGGAGTCGGTAGCCATTCCCTTCTCCAGGAGATCTTCCCAACCCATAGATCGAATCCAGGTCTCCCGCACTGTGGGCGGATTCTTTACCAGCCGAGCCACAAGGGAAGCTGAGCTTACCCCATTTAAAATGATGCAGACCAAGTCCTGGGAAGTCTTGGAGTTAGGACTGAGAAAGTACAGTGATACTGAGATGGGAAGGGGCCAGAGCACAACCTTTAAAAGAATGGCATTGCTGTTGAGGATGCAATATAAACTGGTTAGGACCAACTAGGTTCAAGATGGAAGAGCACTGACTTTCACTAGACCTTGACCTCTTATACATTCTTTGTAATATATTGACATATGCTAAATGATGCACTCACCAGCGCCACGACAGTTCCAAGTGTTCCTCAGTTGTGTCTGACTCTTTGTTCTGTCCATGGAATTCTCCAAGCAAAACTAACTGGAGTGGGTAGCCATTCTCTTCTCCTGGGAATCTTCCCAACCCAGGGATCAAACATGGGTCTACTGCATTGCAGACAGATTCTTTACCATCTGAGCCATCAGGGAAGTTTAAGACAGTTCCAAAGCTGACCATAAAAAGACAAAAAGTCGGTGGTGGCCCAATTCCTGGAAATCTCTTCTCCTCACCCAAAATAGCTGGAATATTCCTCTCACTCATTAGCCTATATAATTAACCACCCCTATAAAAATGGACTACGTCATACCCTGGGGCCTCTTGTGCCTCTCTTGCCTTCTGAGATGACCCACAATCTCTCTTTGGAGTATCTCCCTGAATAATCCTTCTTTCACTTTTCTATGGCTCACTCTTGAATTCCTTCCTGCACAAAGCCAAGAACCAAGATTTGACGGCCATAAACTTGGACGTGACCTGGGAGGTGACCACTGTCTCGTGTCCCACTTTTTTCTCTGCAACAATATAGTAGACCAAGGGCTCTACTATAAAATGCTTCTTCCCTCCAGAGGACTTTTTTCTCAGGCAATGTCTTCGGGCCCTGCTCTGCAAGCCCCCTCCCACCCTTGCAATCCACTCTTGTCATTCCATGGATACAGACCATTTGCTTTGCCTGCATAGCTTGCTCTTCACTCCTCTGTAAAAACTAAAGATGAAGTCTGGCCCTGGGTTTCCAAGACATCCAAGCAAGGATTCCTTTGGTTCATATGCCATTCTCAAGGAAAGACATGCCAAGCTTCATGGCCTGAAAACATTTCATCCCTAAACAGCCAAGAAGTGAAGGTTGGAGCATAAAGTAACCTGAACAAGAATACTAACTACTTAATCAGAAGTCCACTAAATGTTAATAATTTAACATTTTGGACAGCATGTATGGAATTTTTTTTTTTAAGAATCTCTTCTACAAAAGTCTTACTGAGTAAGTGAACACTATGGTGCATTTGAAGTCCAAATCCAGTTCAGCTACTTATTAGTTTATGGTATGGGGGAGTTAAAGTCTGTGGGCCTGGAATTTCTCACCAGTGTGTGGTGGAACTATTACCACCCACATCACAAGACTCTTCTGAAGTTTAAACAAGAGTGTATATGAATGTGCCTAGCACATGCAGTGCTTAGAAAGTATAGCCCTCTTTCCATACTACCTGAGTGGTTAATTTTAACAAATGCCCTTCATTTTGCAGATTTGCTTATGTAGTATGGACAGTAGAAACTAAAAAAAAAAAAAAAAAAAGCAAAGAGAGTTCGTGGAGTTATTTTAGGCTGAGAAAAGAATGCTGTAGGTACATTCAATATAAAAGCAGAGGTATTTTCCAAAAGAACATGGCAGACTAAATTTTGAAAATGCAGAGTCTCAAACCTGAACATTTGCAAAGAATTCTAGAAGCAAATCATACTTTTAAAAAAAGAGTTATCTTCACTGATCAAGGAAGAAGATCTGTTCCTATCACATCAAACTTTCTGGTGACAGGAAAGCAGCCATCACTCAGTTTCACCTTCTGGGAACAGCAAAGACAGTGAGCACAGAGATGACTCAGAGTTTTGCTGCCATCTTCATAGTAACAAGTCTCCTCATAACCTAATGACGCATGTTATTTTAAGACACAAAGTATGCCGACCCTGCTAAGTACTCAAATGCTGCCAATCATGTTTTAGTGAAAGACAATAGCACTTTGTTCATCTGATAACAGTTGGGAAAACCCCTTAAAAAAAAGCAAAATCCTACCCAGGTCAAACAGAATAAGGTAAACACGATAAATGTAACACACCCACATCATGAATACACCATTGTGAATCCGAGGAAAATTTCAGGTACAGAAAGGAAAACCTATATTGGATGCTTGGGGCTGGTGCACTGGGATGACCCAGAGGGGTGGTACGGGGAGGGAGGAGGGAAGGGGGTTCAGGATGGGGAACACGTGTATACCTGTGGCAGATTCATGTTGATATACGGCAAAACCAATACAATATTGTAAAGTAATTAACCTCCAATTAAAATAAATAAATTTATATTTTAAAAAAAGGAAAATCTAGTTATGAAACCAAATCACATACCTGAGAAGAGCAGACGCTACTGACAGGGCAGTGGATAGGGACCAGGCAGGAGGCTGGTATGGTGGCAGCAGGCTTCCCACTGGGTACTATAGTTTAAGTTTAAAACCATGAGAATTCACTTTTTCTCAAAAAAAAAAAAAAAAAAAATCAAAATGGAAACACAAACTACAAACCTTGGCATTGTCTCATATGCAAAAACCCTGAGCCTTCAATTCAGGACAGTCATCTCCTTCATTCCTTTAGATGTCAAACTTTCTATTTTCTACTGGAGCATTAGGGGCTTTTTTCTTTTGAATTTTGTACAGTATAAAATTATGAGAACTGCAAAACTCTTGGCACATAAAGACTCTGCACAAATCTCTGTACTAAGAGATGATAAAATTCTAGCATAACTTCTAGCAGGGGGAAAAAAAAACAAACACTGCCAGTAGAACATACTGTTTTTCCCGCCAATACAAGGGGATAAGCCCCTGATCTCCTTAACCCTTCCCCACTCCTTCATTCTCCCTTTACAAGGCCCAGTTACCTAAAAACAAATTGAATGGAACTCATCTGTTCCTCCTAGTATTCAGTCAGTAGTTACTGAAAAAAAAAGTTTTCATAGCTTAAGCTAGTGTCTGGCATTTTTTAAAAAATCTTTGACAGCAGTGCCTTTGATATGTATTAAAGAATATGTCCAAAGACCCTAATTCTTAAAACCCTGTTTAGCATCATAGCACAAAATTGTCCCAGTTAAATGAATTAGAATAAAAGAAGTAGAATATTTAATTGATGCCCTTAAGTCTTCCAACAATTCTATAAACACACATACACCATTTGAGCCTAAGTTGCAAACCTTCAGAATGAGCCAAGAAAAACAAAGAAAACATTAATCCTGTAAACACACACTAAAATTATTTTTGTATCACCATTAAAATAAAATTCAATTTCCATGGAGAATTTGTGTTGTTTTTCCACTGTTTCTTTGTCTTTGTTTTTATATTATTTGTACTTGTTTCCTGAGTATATACTCAGAACATGAAGTTTTTAAACATCAGGAAAGGTTTTTTTCTTACTTTGTGTCTTTGCACTGACTAGAGAATTCATTAATATAGAATTAATATAGAATGGTGTTCCTGGGATCCAGATTTTGTTGGTTTCACAATCTAACAAACAATCAGACATTTCACTCTAATTTACTCTAAAACATCACCTTAAGATTTCTCAATTCCAAAAGAAATGCCTTTACTTCTGTGGGCATTGCTACTTTTCCACAAATTTCTGCTACCTCAGATGAGCTCTTGTGCAAGGAACAAACTGGCTATGCTTTAGTACTTACTAAGAGGCATATTTCTCATCATTATAGTGACTTAAATGAATGCCTCTGCATAACTACAAACTGTTAAGGGTTAAGGATGTTGAAAAACATTCTCTCACACTAGAAATTGGAAATGTTTTATATATATATATAATTTATATTTATAATTAAATTTAAATTTACATATAATTTATATATAAATATATATATAAACATATATATTTACCTCAAGAGCAGTGTTTAAACACAGAATAGCTACATTTGCAATAGATATCTAGAAATACTATGAACACAATCTGCATTAAATATTTTCTGCATGGCATTCATATCCTTACAAATTCAAAACACTTAAGGAATTCAAGAACAATTTGAAGCCTAAAGATTCAATTAACAATGTAAGTTGATGCCTAATTCGATTTCTGCACACCATTAATCAAGATGCAGCTACCTTATCATATCTTAAGATGTCTTATAAGTCCATTAAAATTTTTCTGCAAAAATTTTGCAAAAGTAAAATCACAAGGTTTTTTCCAAAATGTAAATATCACATACATTTAAATGCCTAACATTGTGAAAGATTAATAAATTGGCATGTCATCAATTCCCTTAAGCAATAAAGCAGGTATCTGACAGACAATGACTGTTCACACGGCAATGTGGTGAGAAAGCTTGCAGAAACCTGAAACAGAAACATCTAGAACATAGATATAAAAAGCCATTATTGCTTAACAGTGCACTTTATTGCTGAACTCTTTCAACTCAAAAGGAGTTGCATTCTTGGTTTGAAATTTCTGCTTTTAATTGTACAAATGAACTTATTTACAAAACAGAAATAGTCACAAATGTAAAATATAAACTTAAAGTTACCAGAGGGGAAAAGGGTGGGAGGTGGATAAATTGGGAGGCTGAGATGATACATACACATTACTATATATAAAATAGCTAACTAATAAGAATCCACTGTCTATCACAAAGAACTCTACTCAGTACTCTGTAATGGCTTATATGGGAAAAGAACCTTAAAAACAGTCAATATATGTATTTGTATAACTGATTCACTTTGCTGTAGAGCAGACACTAACACAACATTGTCAGAGAAGGCAATGGCACCCCACTCCAGCACTCTTGCCTGGAAAATCCCATGGACGGAGGAGCCTGGTGGGCTGCAGTCCATGGGGTCGCTAGGAGTCGGACACGACTGAGCGACTTCACTTTCACTTTTCACTTTCATGCATTGGAGAAGGAAATGGCAACCCACTCCAGTGTTCTTGCCTGCACAATCCCAGGGACAGGGGAGCCTGGTGGGCTGCCGTATATGGGGTCGCACAGAGTCGGACACGACTGAAGCAACTTAGCAGCAGCAGCAGCAGCAACACAACATTGTAAATCAACTAAACTTCAGTAAAAAATTAATTTTTAAAATCTCTTTCATATTTTTCTAAACATTCTTATCTCAACGTTTTTGAGCTATTTCTAACAATGGCCCATATTAAAAACTGTATTAGAACCTGGGTCTCCTGCATCGCAGGCAGATTCTTAACCAACTGAGCCACCAGAAAAACCCTGTATTAGTTCAGGATGCTATAATAAATGACCATAGACTGGGTGGCTTAAACAGTGAATACTTCTCACAGTTTTGGATGCTGCAAAGTCCAAGATCAAAATGCAGGTAGATCCAGTGTTTGGGAATCCACTTCCTGGTTTGAAGATTGCTATCTTTTTCTTCTATCCTCTTGTGTTACAGAATATGGCACTAATCCCATTTATGAAAGCTCTATCCTCATGATCTACTTATCTATCTCTGAATACCATCACACTGTGTTGAGACTTCATCATATGATTTAGCAGGGACACAAACACTCAGTCCATCACATGAACAGTTAATAATCTATCATTTGGACCTGTCCAGCATCTGTTCTCCATGTTTTGGGGGACTGTTACCACAATTTTCTTTAGGGAATGCATTCAACCCTAGTTTGGGTGAGCTAACCTGGCATCAAAGGTGAGCAACTTAATTCTTAACTCTGTGGTTAACAGAATGAACATTCGCATGTGCCAAAGGAATTGTATCTGAAAATAAAGACATGTTTTACAAATAAGCTTGATAAAAATGAGAGCCAAGACTTTCGGTGAAAAAACTTGGATACAGACATTCTCTTGCCATGGAGTTTACTAAACTTACAGAATACAGAACTACAACAGCTGGCGCTTATGTTTTATACTATTCAGAAAACCACATGACAAGAAAGACTTAAATTATTGGGTATATACTGACCTGGAGAAGAGACAGCTAAGAAAGAGAAAGAGACAATCCCCCTTTGAGCATCTGGGGTCCTATAAAACATAAAGCTGGGATCTTGGGTTTTTCAGCTATATTGTTAAATCGGAATTGTGCTATTTTCTGACATTTGCAATTAAAATTTCCCAACTGATAGGCCAATTAGTTTCCCAATTAATTCAACTGGCTTAAAAATCCATGGTGTCTCAATCTCCCTCCAGTAAATTTAGTTGAAACTGATGTAAATGCTGCATTTTTTTTAAGTTTTGAAATGATCATAAAATTTGTTCAGGAAGCAAAATACTGAAATCTATACATTAACATAAAACTACATAAAGTAGATTTGCACACATTTATTAAGACAGCATATTAAAAAGCAGACACATTACTCTGTCAGCAAAGGTCGGTCTAGTCAAGGCTATGGTTTCTCCAGTAGTCATGTATGGATGTGTGAGTTGGACTATAAAGAAAGCTGAGCGCCAAAGAATTGATGCTTTTGAACTGTGGTGTTGGAGAAGACTCTTGAGAGTCCCTTGGACCGCAAGGAAATCCAACCAGTCCATCCTAAAGGAGATCAGTCCTCGGTGTTCACTAGAAGGACTAATGAAGCTGAAACTCCAATACTTTGGCCACCTCATGCAAAGAGCTGACTCATTGGAAAAGACTCTGATGCTGGGAGGATAAGGGGCAGGAAGAGAAGGGGACAACAGAAGATGAGATGGTTGAATGGCATCACTGACTCGATGGATATGAGTTTGGGTGAACTCTGGGAGTTGATGATGGACAGGGAGGCCTGGTGTTCTGCAGTTCATGGGGTTGCAAAGAGTCGGACATGACTGAGCAACTGAACTGAACTGATTAATAGATAATATATGTCAGAGACAAAAAAAAATGACTTCAAATTTTCAAGATAACTAAAAAAAAAACAACGATAGAATCAATTCACAGTTTTCTGTTATATAACAAACTATGACAAGTGTACATTTCCTTCCTAGTTCATCAAAAATTATCAAAAAATTATCAATTTATTTACCTAAGTTACAACTTTATAATTTACAAAGATTTCATAGTCTAAATTTTCCTTTTTAAAATAAAAATCTTAATGAATTTGATATTCTAAAAACGTTCGTGTTTCCCATCTAAAATAAAAGTATTAGACATTATTCAAGACATTTGAATTGAGACAAAGGGGAATCTAAATCAAATTCATATCCAAATAATATAAATCAACTGAAACTCTGATCAAGAAGGCTAGAAGCTAGCATTGATTTAGCCACTATATCTGCGTCAAACTTTGGATGCTTGATGAGGCAATTACAGAATTCCAAAATTTCCACTTAAGCACTTAGAGTTAAATAAAATGTCCTGGAGAGTAAAATTCCCCTTCTTTCTTCAGTTCAGTTCAGTCACTCAGTCGTGTCTGACTCTTTGCAACCCCATGAATCACAGCACGCCAGGCCTCCCTATCCATCACCAACTCCCGGAGTACATCCAAACTCATGTCCATCAAGTTGGTGATGCCATCCAGCCATCTTATCCTCTGTCACCCCCTTTTCCTCCTGCCCCTTATCCCTCCCAGCATCAGAGTCTTTTCCAATGAGTCAACTCTTTGCATGAGGTGGCCAAAGTACTGGAGCTTCAGCTTTAGCATCATTCCTTCCAAAGAAATCCCACGGCTGGTCTCCTTCAGAATGGACTGGTGGATTTCCTTGCAGTCCAAAGGACTCTCAAGAGTCTTCTCCAACACCACAGTTCAAAACCATCAATTCTTTGGCGCTCAGCTTTCTTCACAGTCCAACTCTCACATCCGTACATGACCACTGGAAAAACCATAGCCTTGACTAGATAGACCTTTGTTGGCAAAGTAATGTCTCTGCTTTTCAATATGCTATCTAGGTTGGTCATAACTTTCCTTCCAAGGAGTAAACGTCTTTTAATTTCATGGCTGCAGCCACCATCTGCAGTGATTTGGGAGCCCCAAAAACTAAAGTCTAACACTGTTTCCACTGTTTCCCCATCTATTTCCCATGAAGTGATGGGACTAGATGCTATGATCTTTGTTTTCTGAATGTTGAGCTTTAAGCCAACTTTTTCACTCTCCTCTTTCACTCTCATCAAGAGGCTGTTTAGTTCCTCTTCACTTTCTGCCATAAGGGTGGTGTTATCTGCATATCTGAGGTTATTGATATTTCTCCCGGCAATCTTGATTCGAGCTTGTGCTTCCTCCAGCCCAGTATTTCTCATGACGTACTCTGCATATAAGTAGAATAAGCAGGGTGACAATATACAGCCTTGACGTTCTACTTTTCCTATTTGGAACCAGTCTGGTGTTCCATGTCCAGTTCTAACTGACCTGCATATAGGTTTCTCAAGAGGTAGGTCAGGTGGTCTGGTATTTCCATCTCTTTCAGAACTACAGAAGCTATAATAGTGGAAACAAATGTATTAATTTCTTGCAGTTTTCTAAAATATTTTTTTAAATTATTTTTGCTATTTTACTGATTTTTTTTTAAGTCAGGAAAGTTACTATTCTCAATAGTATAGACAAGAAAGCTCTCCCTCATTTTACCATAGCACATATGTTTTTTAATGAAGTTCCAAAGATACACTAGCTGAAAAGATGTGTAATCTCAAGTGTAATATATAAGGTTTTAGAAGTACAGGCTTTCACAGAATTAGCCTTGCTAGTAGCAAAAGGCATGGATAGCTGTTTTTGATTACTATTTTCATGAATTCACCACAAGGGCCACATTTGCTATTGCTAAGCTAACCACTGGAAACATACCTTTGGAAATAATTAAGCTCTAAAAAGCAGAAGTTATACATTTCTAACATCCAATTAACTTGCTATAGTTCCTTCACTAAAACCTCTCCCTGAGGGGGAAGGTCAGGTCTCAGCCATCATCTGACTTTCTTAAGATGCTTTACAAAGGCCCCTGCACACTTAAAAACAAAGACAACACACAAACTTGTCTTTCTTTCCAAGGTCTTAAAACACTCAGCAAAATTTTGAGGAAAGGTAGAAAACGTTCTGAAAAAGGAAATGGCAACCCACTCTCATATTCTTGCCTGGAGAATGCCATGGACAGAGGAGCCTTGCGGCCTCCAGTCTGTGGGGTTGCAAAGAGTCAGATATGACTGAAGTGACTGATCACACACGCAGGAAATGTTCACTTATGATTTACTTAAGAAAGCATATTCGTAAAGAAAACTCATGTTCTTGTGACAGTGTGGCAAAGCCTAATGTTCCTTTAGTTTATGAGAAAAACAGTAACTACAAAGTAAGAAAATAACACTGAGGTTTTTAAAATTATACTGACTGGGTCATTTGTTGAAAACTCTTACACCTCTTCTCAGTCATTTACCTGGTTATTTTTAGGGTAAGTGCAATGCCTTCATTATTGAAATTGCTATCAAGGTTCAGAAATGTTTGCCATTGTGTGTTTTAACTGTTACTCTATGATCAGTATGTTTTTTTTTTTTAATTTTTGTAACATTTCCATCTAAAAAAATTAGATTTAGGGATCATGTCTATTCTTTCACGGGTCAGACCTGAGAATTCAATAACTAGATTTTTAGCAATTTCCTATCTAGGTTTTTAACCTATTTCTTCTCGTGAAGGTCAAAAAAGCTTAATAATGTTGTGTTAATGCTGGACTTTTCTTAACAGAGAAGAGACCACCCGTCCTGAAGAGCCTAAATCCTTTAATCGCATCAAAACATCTTAAATATGAAGTAAAAAATAATGCAGGGATAAGAGGATTAAGATGGTGAAGTATATGGCACAATTATTGTAAACCGAGAAGGCAATGGCAACTCACTCCAGTGTTCTTGCCTGGAGAATCCCAGGGACAGAGGAGCATGGTGGGCTGCCGCCTACGGGGTCTCATAGAGTCGGACACGACTGAAGCGACTTAGCAGCAGCAGCAGTATATACATATATTGAGCAAAACTTAACTATTCCTATTTAAAAGTCAAAACTAAACATATTAAGTCAAAATCAAAGATATCTAACCATGATGTATGGCAGAAACCAACACAACATTGTAAAGCAACTATCTTCCAATTAAAAATAATGTTAAAAAAGAAAAAAACCTAGGCATTAAAAAAAAAGTATCTACGTAGCAGGCAAGCAAGAAATGGCCTTTCACATGAAAGGAATTAGAAATATATAGCATAATATAGATGCATTAGAAAACCACCAATCTCTACATTTATACATTTAAATCATTTTGCCTATAACTTGGTATTTAGTAGCTGGTATTTTTTCCAAGCAGTGTATTCTCACTAGAGAATCAATTTTCTTTAATTGACTTTATTAGCAAGAATAGAGCATAAGGTTGGCTCAAACCTATAAACTAAATATAAGGACATACCAGTAACTGCTATATAAATTACTTTAGTGGTCTCTGTTTTAATACATTCCAAATTGCCCCAATTTCAACTTGCAAGCCTATGAATAGAAATTAAATTTCCTTTCTTTGAATATTTTTAATGAAAAAGCCTTTATGGTAAACAATAAAAAGGTACATGTTTCCTATAATAAACATTAAATTTTTGTGTTCCTGAATCCTCTTCTAAAAAGCTTATCTGTGGCATAGTTATGAAATTTATTATGATTCAAAAGCTTTTAGCCCA
Source organism: Aepyceros melampus (assembly GCA_006408695.1). NCBI lineage: Eukaryota > Metazoa > Chordata > Mammalia > Artiodactyla > Bovidae > Aepyceros > Aepyceros melampus. The sequence continues at coordinate 209,461 of SJXQ01008234.1, read as the reverse complement.
TAGGTACACATGGAGAATCATATTTTTATAAAGGAAGTAGAGTAAAAATGCAAAAGATTAAAATATATTTTTAGCTGAAAAAAAAAGGTAAATCATCTGTGGTACTACTGAATACTCTTTCCTTATATCTTGCTGATACAGAATTTCAGCACAGTATGTGAAGTCGCTCAGTCGTGTCCGACTCTTTGTGACCCCGTGGACTGTAACCTACCAGGCTTCTCTGTCCATGGAATTCTCCAGGGAAGAATACTGGAGTGGGTTGCCATTTCCTTCTCCAGGGGATCTTCCCAACCCAGGGATTGAACCCGGGTCTCCCACCTTGCAGGCAGACACTTTAACCTCTGAGCCACCAGGGAACATCCTTCAGCACAGTATAGTGATTAGAAACGTGCAAAATATAAACAATGGCCAGAGCATAATAATAATCATGAATGGTGTCTTTGTAAAACATCTGTGTCTTTTCTGTCCATTAAAATGCAGATTACAAAGAGTGATTCCAAAGATATGTTTGTTATTAAACCAACTCATCTCCTAACAGCATTACTATATAATTGCCATTATGCACTCAGTAAGAGAAAGTTGAAGCTTAATTAAAATATATTTCCTTACCAGTTGTCAAAGGTGAGTAATGAGATGGATGGAAAACTAATAAACTTCACTGTTTTCCATACACAAATCTTTATGCCAAACATTACTCATATCTTCCTGTCAATGGAGAATGTCTCTCTGTATTTCCTTAGTGATCATAATCAAAAATGTTGATAGGATTCTCAGAGACACTAAACACATGTTTATTTACAAACTATTGTAAGTTTACAAACTGTTTTCTTTGCTAAATCCTGATGGTTTAGGGCAGAAAATAAGGAATTTACATAAAACTAACTCTCATTCCTGGAACACTGTCCTTGGGTGGTTCCAGATTTTGGAACTGTTACCCTTAATCTAAATAGCATGCAACATCTAATAGTCAATAAGCCCCTAATATTTCTAAGTATTCTGATTTATTGCCATTGGCTTAGAATTTTAAATCTTAATTATCTTGACTTTCCATTTCTTCTTTCTGTTTCCCTTCCCACCCTGCTTGACGTTTCCAAGACCCCTAGCGTGCAGGTCGTGTTCTCTACTTGATTCAGTTAAACATTGCAATTTTGAGTTCTTTGCACAGCTGCTTCTGCAGTTTGGATAATTAGTGTTCCATAAAACGAAAATAAACAGAGAAAGATATCTCCCTCCCTCTAATGTTCTTTAAGGAAACTATACATAAAAACTGCTGTGATATATATATACACACACACATACATACATATATCAGTGACCACTATCTACTGGTATCCATGCCCTATGTTGTCACCTCATCTGCCTGCAGGCAAAATCTTGTCATTTGCTTCCAATGAACAGAATACAAGAAAACTGGCAGGATGTCTCTTGGTGATTGTGTTACAGAAGACTGTGACTTCGCTCTTGATTTTATGACTAGCTCTGCTATTGTAAAATGCTCTGTGAACGGGCCCCCATGACAAGGAATAGAGGCAGGCCTCCAACCATGAGCTTGTGAAGAAGTGAAACCTCAGTGCCACAGCACAGAGAAACTGATTCCTTCCAACAGCTAGCTAAGTGAGTTAGGAAGAGGATCATTCTCAGTGGGGCCTTGAAAAAGGCCCCGAGCCAGAGAACCACAGAGACTGTGAGATAATCTATGTAGTTTAAGCAGCTAATTAAAGTGAAAGTTGTTCAGTCTTGTCTGACTCTTTGCAGCCCCATGACTATACAGTCCATGGAATTCTCCATGCCAAAATACTGGAGTGGGTAGCCTTTCCCTTCTCCAAGGGATCTTTCCCAACCCAGGGACTGAACCCAGGTCTCCCACATCAAGCAGATTCTTTATCAGCTGACCCATAAGGAAAGTCTTTAAGCAACTAAGTTCTGGGGTAATTTGTTATGCAGTAACAGCCAGCTAATACACTGTGCAAAGCATCCAGGGCCGTTTTCATGCATAATGGTGCTTCTTTCATTCACAAAAATTAAGTGGAGATCTGCAGCAGAGGTTTGAATCTAATAATCCATTTCATTTGTATATATCTAAGTAAAATAGGTTACTGATGACTTGGCCAAGTAATCTAACCAGACTCCTCGAAGATAGCTTCAGTTTTTCAAACCTGCAATTTTGAAAAGCGTTATCTTTCATAACTTTATTTTCCCAAAGAATGACTAAAGCTAAACAACAAAAGCCAAAACAGTTTTGAAAGTGAAGAATATTCAGTCTCATCAACACTCCCACATCAAAAATCCTGATTGCTCTGAACAGGATATTATGGGTTTCTGAAAACAGATCCGGTGCTGTTTGTATACTGTACATGCCATACGATTTGATGGCCTGGATAGAAATGTGAGTTTCGCAGAGAATTCACAGTTGAAGTCCAAGTAATTTCTGACTTCAGGACTTCAGGGAATAGAGTTTTGAGCCTAATCTCTCCAAAGATTTTCATTAAAACAAAACAAAACAAAACAAAACTGTGTTCAGCTACTTGATAGCACACACCTGTTTTTTCTCCAAGTGATCACACAGACTTGAAACTTGAACACAGAGCAAATGGGGTGCACCTGAGAGGAAAAGACTGGTGTCAATGGTATCCTGCCAATTAAGGTCTTCCACAAAGGCATCTGAGAGCATTTGAACCTGTTCATATAGTTCTTAATGTTTCATTTGGAATTCCCTTAAAGTTATTACAAAGTGATTCATTGTCAAGAATGTTTTCTGGATGTCCTTTACAATAGACCCAAAACCTTCAAAACCCAGACAACAAAGAAGAGGATTTCTTAACTCACCAAGTAGAGAGATCTGGCTTATGCCTTGGACACAAGATCAGTTTACACATCTTTATCTAGTTAAAGCAAGAGAGTTCCAGAAAAACATCTATTTCTGCTTTATTGACTATGCCAAAGCCTTTCACTGTGTGGATCACAGTAAACTGTGGAAAATTCTGAAAGAGATGGGAATACCAGACCACCTGACCTGCCTCTTGAGAAATCTGCATGCAGGTCAGGAAGCAACAGTTAGAACTGGACATGGAACAACAGACTGGTTCCAAATAGGAAAAGGAGTACGTCAAGGCTGTATATTGTCACCCTGCTTATTTAACTTATATGCAGAGTACATCATGAGAAATGCTGGACTGGAAGAAACACAAGCTGGAATCAAGATTGCTGGGAGAAATATCAATAATCTCAGATATGCAGATGACACCACCCTTATGGCAGAAAGTGAGGAGGAGCTAAAAAGCCTCTTGTTGAAAGTGAAAGAGGAGAGTGGAAAAGTTGGCTTAAAGCTCAACATTCAGAAAACGAAGATCATGGCATCTGGCCCCATCACTTCATGGGAAATAGATGGGGAAACAGTAGAAACAGTGTCAGACTTTGTTTTTTTGGGCTCCAAAATCACTGCAGATGGTGACTGCAGCCATGAAATTAAAAGGCGCTTACTCCTTGGAAGAAAAGTTATGACCAACCTAGATAGTATATTCAAAAGCAGAGACATTACTTTGCCGACTAAGGTCCGTCTAGTCAAGGCTATGGTTTTTCCTGTGGTCATGTATGGATGTGAGAGTTGGACTGTGAAGAAGGCTGAGCGCCGAAGAATTGATGCTTTTGAACTGTGGTGTTGGAGAAGACTCTTGAGAGTCCCTTGGACTGCAAGGAGATCCAACCAGTCCATTCTGAAGGAGATCAACCCTGGGATTTCTTTGGAAGGAATGATGCTAAAACTGAAGCTCCAGTACTTTGGCCACCTCATGTGAAGAGTTGACTCATTGGAAAACACCTTGATGTTGGGAGGGATGGGGGGCAGGAGGAGAAGGGGATGACCGAGGATGAGATGGCTGGATGGCATCACGGACTCAATGGACGTGAGTCTGAATGAAATCTGGGAGTTGGTGATGGACAGGGAGGCCTGGCGTACTGCCATTCATGGGGTCACAAAGAGTCGGACACGACTGAGCGACTGAACTGAACTGATACTCGCTACTGGGGCCTACAGCAAGGTTTACCTCTTTCAGTTCAGAAAGTAGGAATTCAGCAAGTAACATACCAGTTTTGTCAGTTTAGTACTGTTTCAGGAATGTCTCCTGAGGGATATGGTAGTAAAACTCCATTAAAATACTCTCATTTACTTTCATGGTAACACTTTTTCGCATTGATTTTCTCAGAACTAGACTTTGCTTTGTTATTTTTCACTGCAGATGGTGACTGCAGCCATGAAATTAAAAGATGCTTACTCCTTGGAGGAAAAGTTATGACCAACCTAGATAGTATATTCAAAAGCAGAGACATTACTTTGCCGACTTATTGATGCTTTTGAACTGTGGTGTTGGAGAAGACTCTTGAGAGTCCCTTGGACTGCAAGGAGATCCAACCAGTCCATTCTGAAGGAGATCAACCCTGGGATTTCTTTGGAAGGAATGATGCTAAAACTGAAGCTCCAGTACTTTGGGCACCTTATGCGAAGAGTTGACTCATTGGAAAAGACCCTGATGCTGGGAGAGATTGGGGGCAGGAGGAGAAAGGGACGACCGAGGATGAGATGGCTGGATGGCATCACAGACTCAATGGACGTGAGTCTGAGTGAACTCCGGGAGTTGGTGATGGACAGGGAGGCCTGGCGTACTGTGATTCATGGGGTCGCAAAGAGTCGGACACGACTGCGCGACTGAACTGAACTGATCTAGTTTACCATTTTGCCAAACAACTTTATTTCACCATTTCACATCCTGTGTTGGAGGTTTATAAAAAGCTCCTCATAAGTCTTTTACAAATAATTTTTCTTTAAAAAACAAAAAATTACAGAACTGCTTTGGTAACTTTCTTCCCTTTTTATGTGCTTCTTAGAGCTGTTGTTTTCTTGTAAGAGAAGCTGTTGTTGTTGTTGGTAGTTGCTGGAAGAGAAGAAACAGTTGTATACAGGAGCAGACAGAAGATACAATGAACGTGAAAAATATTAATCACTCAGCCATGTCCAACTCTTTGCAAACCCATGGATCATAGCTCTGCCCATGGAGTTCTCCAAGCAAGAATACTGCAGTGAGTTGCCATTCCCCTCTCCAGGGATGTTCCCGACCCGAGGATCAAACCTCTGTCTCCTGCGTTGCTGGAAGACTGTTTACCATCTGAGCCACCAGGAAGCCCAGAAGATAGAGGGGCTCTGCTAGTTTACCCCCCGACCTCTCCAAGACTTGTTTTCTATAGCTCTGTCTGATGTAGTCCCTTCCAACAGCCCCATCTTATGAAAATACTAAGCCAAATTAATACTTTCCAAAGTCCAGTTTCCCACTGTATCAATGCCAGTTCAAAGAAGAAAGGAGATGGAAGATAATGAATAGACTAACATGGCACACACTCCCTTTCTTGCTACATGCTTTACATTTTCTTAACCTTTCTCTGATGGATGTTAATTCTTTCCCTGTTACGGACTGAATCTTTGTGTCCCTCCCTCATATTCATATGTTGAAATACTAACTCCTATATGACGCTTTAGGAAGTGAGATGTTGGATTAACTCATTAGAGTGAAGTCCTTGACAACAGAACAGGGCTTTTAGAGGCCTCACTCTGTCCTTGCCATGTGAGTGACCAACAAGAAAATATCGCTTAGCCTCCAGGAAGGGAATCCTCCTGAGAACTCAAACATGCTGGTACCCTGATCTCAGACTTCCAGCCTCCAATCTATTGTATCTGCAGTAGCAGCAGAACAGACTAAGACATCACCTTTGTCATCTACTTCACTGAGGTATCTAACCAAAAAAAAAAAGAGAGAGAGAGAGAACAGTTCCCGCTCTAAACTAGAATAAAACATAGGAACAATAATGAGTAATTCTCAGTAAAATAAGGGAAATAATAGTATAGTGAAGCTTACAGTCCACAGGGAGAGGACAGAAAACCCAGGCCCAGTTCCCACGTTGCTCGGTATCAGACTGAGAGACGGTCAACATATAACTTGATACAGCCCGCACACCTCTCGTGTGTCCACTTTCTCATCCAACAAAGGCTTTAATGCAGAAGTTCTGACTTCTCCATTTTACAAATGGAGAATCCAAAGCCTAGGAAGCTTACCCATGTGTGCTAAGTCACTTCAATCATGTCCAACCCTTTGCAACCCCTTGCACTGGGGTTCCAATCCTCTGTCCGTGGGATTCTCCAGGCTAGAATACTGGAGTGAGTTGCCAGGCCCTCCTCCACTAGAAAGCTTATATCCTTTGTTTAAGGTCATAAACCTAGTTTGTCAGTTAAAGGGGAAGATACTAGTTCAATTTAAGAAATAACCAGTTACAGTAACTTTTGGAAGCATTTAAACCATGAACCTGTGTCATCTCTAAAGCCCTGAGCATGTAAAATGCACAGATTTAATACAAAACTTCTACAGATAATAATTTTATAGCTTTGCCAAATTCTTATCATAAAAGTTCACATGCAAAATAGTACTTAAAAATGTATAACTGCAGTAGACACCATATGGAAAGCCTACTTAGAGACAAATACCAAGCTCTTGAATGTAAAGACAACTCATTAATGGTGCTCTTTTTGATTTCATTTAAAAAGCCTCTTGTTGAAAGTGAAAGAGGAGAGTGAAAAAGTTGGCTTAAAGCTCAACATTCAGAAAACGAAGATCATGGCATCTGGCCCCATCACTTCATGGGAAATAGATGGGGAAACAGTAGAAACAGTGTCAGACTTTATTTTTGGGTGCTCCAAAATCACTGCAGATGGTGACTGCAGCCATGAAATTAAAAGGTGCTTACTCCTTGGAAGAAAAGTTATGACCAACCTAGATAGTATATTCAAAAGCAGAGACATTACTTTGCTGACTAAGGTCCGTCTAGTCAAGGCTATGGTTTTTCCTGTGGTCATGTATGGATGTGAGAGTTGGACTGTGAAGAAGGCTGAGCACAGAAGAATTGATGCTTTTGAACTGTGGTGTTGGAGAAGACTCTTGGGAGTCCCTTGGACTGCAAGGAGATCCAACCAGTCCATTCTGAAGGAGACCAGCCGTGGGATTTCTTTGGAAGGAATGATGCTAAAACTGAAGCTCCAGTACTTTGGCCACCTTATGCGAAGAGCTGACTCATTGGAAAAGACCCTGATGCTGGGAGGGATTGGGGGCAGGAGGAGAAGGGGACGACCGAGGATGAGATGGCTGGATGGCATCACGGACTCAATGGATGTGGGTCTGAGTGAACTCCGGGAGTTGGTGATGGACAGGGAGGCCTGGCGTACTGCGAGATTCATGGAGTCGCAAAGAGTCGGACACAACTGAGAGACTGAACTAAACTGAACTAAGACAAGACTCCATATGACACAGATGGGGCTGATACTGCAAAGTGGCTCAAGCAATGCCTGCCCTAACCATAACTCAGCTTTCATTTCTGTGTAATAGCGACTGCAGAGTAAAAAACCAAACTAATTTCCCTGGATTCTATAGTATCTAAATGCTATAGGTACTGTTATGCACATGAAGAGACTTAGAATGTGGAAGTGGCACCAGCAACAGGGAGACTATATCTAGGAAACCCTTTTCATTTCCTGGATCAGCTAGACTAGAATTTCTACCCATGGTTCATTCACATATCATGTACCCAGAATCAGTAATGGAAGGCATTCTTCTCAGCACAGTCCTACACTGTGGTTGAGCATGTCTGTCAACTGCCCTGTTCCTGGACACACAGTTTACAATTTTGGTTCTGTGACTCTTGAGAAATTCTATAAAATTACAAAATACCTTTTAAAAATCTGTCTTGTAAACAATCAATGAAACTTTTTTTTTTGTTTACAACTAAGAATCTTTAACAATGTAACTGGTCTATTATACTGAAAGTTTTTGAGTGTTTAGAACAGTAGTCATTAATGAACAAAGAGACCTGATTTCAGTCACCTGAGAAACCTTTTCAAATGGGCATTCTTCACTTACTTACCAAACATAATCAACATTCTAGTCTACTACCAGTGAACCTTACCTGCCTCCTAAGAAATCTGTATGCAGGTCAAGAAGCAACAATGAGAACCAGACATAGAACAACAGACTGATTCCAAGTCTGGAAAGGAGTACGTCAAGGCTGTATATTGTCACCCTGCTTATTTAACTTATATGCAGACTCCATCATGAGAAACGCTGGACTGGAAGAAGCACAAGCTGGAATCAAGATTGCTGGGAGAAATATCAATAACCTCAGATATGCAAATGACATCACCCTTATGGCAGAAAGTGAAGAGGAACTGAAAAGCCTCTTGATGAAAGTGAAAGAGGAGACTGAAAGGCTGGCTTAAAGCTCAACATTCAAAAAATGAAGATCATGGCATCTGGTCCCATTACTTCATGGCAAATAGATGGGGAAAATAAAGTGATAGACTTTATTTTCTTGGGCGCCAAAATCACTACAGACAGTGACTGCAGCCATGAAATTAAAAGACACTTCCTCCATAGAAGAAAGCTTTGACAACCTGTGTTTTAAAGCAGAGACATTACTTTACTGAGAAAGGTCCATATAGTCAAAGCTATGGTTTTTCCAGTAGTCATGTATGGATGTGAGAGTTGGACCACAAAGAAGGCAGAGTGTAGAAGAATTGATGCTTTTGAACTATGGTGTTGGAGAAGACTCTTGGAAGTCTCTTGGACTGCAAGATCAATGCAGTCAATCCTAAAGGAAACCAACCCTGAATATTCATTGGAAGAACTGATGCTAAAGCTGAAGCTCCAATACTCTGGCGACCTGATAAGAGCTGACTCATTGGAAAAGACTCTGATGCTGGGAAAGGTTGAAGACAGGAGAAGAAGGGGATAACAGAGGATGAGATGGTTGGATGGCACCAATGGACATGAGCTTGGGTAAGCTCCAGGAGATGGTAAAGGACAGGTAAGCCTGGCATGCTGCAGTCCATGGGGTTGCAGAGAGCCATAGATGACTAAACAACTGAACAACAGCAAGCACAGAAAGCCCAATACATGTGTGTAAAAGAGCTCTGTACAAATACAGAGGTTTAAGAATATCTTGTGTTTAAAAAGAAAGAAAATCTATGTAATTCTACTTAAATATAAACACCTTGTACATCAACACTGTGAAGGTTTGGCCCAAAATCAAGACCATCTGCATTACCAGAAGCATCACACACAAAACAAGGGAGGTTTTCTTTAAGCCAGAAAAAAAATATAGATAACACAGATACAAGAAAGTCAGTTCAATATTCTCTCTTCCAAGTAGGGGCTTATTGCTGCTGCTGCTGCTAAGTCGCTTCAGTCGTGTCCGACTCTGTGCGACCCCAGACGGTAGCCCACCAGGCTCCCCCGTCCCTGGGATTCTCCAGGCAAGAACACTGGAGTGGGTTGCCATTTCCTTCTCCAATAAACCAAAAACATAACCAAAGAAGAAGCACTTGATGCTAATGTTATAAAAACAAGTTTAAGAAGGGTTTAGCTGCTCAGAGACTTAAAAGTATATGCGATAACTACCTAAAAAGATCTAATGGCTCGCACAGAATCAGATTTGGGGAACAAAGTCCAGGGTATGAATACTATAGAAAGTTGTGTCTCACAGCACCATGGAAGGCACATACCAACACTCTGCTCTGAACAGTGAACAAAAACTCCACCTTATACATCTTCATATCCTTGCTCTTTACAGTGTCAAGTAGGCTTCTGATGTTAGAAGTTCTGCTTCAACTAAATGGGAAAATTAGTACAGAAATATAAAAAGAGTGTGAAGGAGTAGTGGTTTCTTTACTTATGGTGTATTTGTGAGCAGTGTTTCTCAAAGTCTCTTTTAGGGGACATTCAGTTCAGTTCAGTCGCTCAGTCGTGTCCAACTCTTTGCGACCCCATGAATCACAGAACGCCAGGCCTCCCTGTCCATCACCATCTCCCGGAGTTCACTCAGACTCACGTCCATCGAGTCCGTGATGCCATCCAGCCATCTCATCCTCGGTTGTCCCCTTCTCCTCCTGCTCCCAATCCCTCCCAGCATCAGAGTCTTTTCCAGTCAGTCAACTGTTCGCATGAGGTGGCCAAAGTACTGGAGCTTCAGTTTTAGCATCATTGCTTCCAAAGAAATCCCAGGGTTGATCTCCTTCAGAATGGACTGGTTGGATCTCCTTGCAGTCCAAGGGACTCCCAAGAGTCTTCTCCAACACCACAGTTCAAAAGCATCAATTCTTCGGTGCTCAGCTTCCTTCACAGTCCAACTCTCACATCCATACATGACTACAGGAAAAACCATAGCCTTGACTAGATGGACCTTAGTTGGCAAAGTAATGTCTCTGCTTTTGAATATGCTATCTAGGTTGCTCATAAATTTTCTTCCAAGGAGTAAGCATCTTTCAATTTCATGGCTGCAATCACCATCTGCAGTGATTTTGGAGCCCCCAAAAATAAAGTCTGACACTGTTTCCACTGTTTCTCCATCTATTTCCCATGGAGTGATGGGACTGGATGCCATGATCTTCGTTTTCTGAATGTTGAGCTTTAAGCCAACTTTTTCATCTCCTCTTTTACTTTCATCAAGAGGCTTTTTAGTTTTAGGGAACATTAGTCCCATGATTTATCTATGGTTAAGTGTTACAGGAGAAAATGGAAAATGGCATAGCCCTTGTTGCTAGTTTGAAGTTATGAAATGATAATCAGTATACTAAAGGTTCATGAGAAGCCCTCATTAAAGGAGTCTATTCAACTCTATGCACTGCCACTTTCCCAATGTTTTTAAGCATAGCTGTTTTTCAAATGGCATATCTAACCAATCCCAGGAGCTTTTGGAAATGCTCCTTAAGGTGGAACTATGCACTAGAAAATGTGTTGGGCAAGTAAGAGTCAATTCACATTTCTGTCTTTAAGGATAAAAGTAAATCCTACATTTTAAACATTCTCACATGCTTGAAACATCTTCATTATTATATTGTCAAGAAGAGACAAGGAATGCTAAAGTAACGTAAAGTATCGTATCTTTGCATCCTAAAGTAACGAGAGATGGATCTTGAAGCCATTGCAGGACCATCTTTTTCTAAGTTACTTTTGGTAATTTAGCAGACAGCTGGCTTAGGAGATCCAAGTTTGTTTGAAAGAGCAGTCAGATCCCAAGCAGAGGGCTGCAAAGGCTCCTCCTTTTCAACGAGGCCATTATTCCAATCAGGTACAGAGTCACAAAAATACTCACTGGACTCTAGTTCATAAAAGTATAGAGCATGTCACATGTGGGAAAATGAGTAGTTTTTATGTAAATACTCTACAAATGTTACCAGGTTTAGGACATAAAACAGAAGATGACCAATTATACTTGAAATTCAGAATAACAAAGAAATTTTTGTGCAAATATGTCCCAAGTAATATTTGGGACATACTTATGCTAAAAAATAATTTTTGTATGAAATTTAATGTTCTATTTCATCTGGCAACCAGGCCCTCCCCTGGAATGCCAGCTACAGACCATTTGTGCTTAGTCTAAGTCATAGGACAGAGAGTTCCAGAACTGTGTGTGCTCTACCATTCCCTGCTTATCAGGTTTCCCTGATCATCTCTATTTTATATCTGCAAAGCACAGTATTAGTCATAAGCTCCATGATACTCTCGCATGGCACAAGAGAAAGAACTGACTTATTCTTCCCACCATGACAATCCAGAGTATAACCAAAGACAATATATTGAAGAGGAAACATTCCTGAAGGAAGACACAGACCCAAGTTTTTATTCTTACTCTGCCAGTTTTATAACCTTTTGCAAGTACATGTAGTTCTTCAAGCCTTGGTTGTGCTGACTTCAGGAACACTACAGGACTAACATTTTACAATTCCACGATCCTAAGTGAACTAAACTTTGCCATGTCCTTGTGACCAACTGGAGGTCATGCCTGTCTATGCTGAANGAGGAGACTGAAAGGCTGGCTTAAAGCTCAACATTCAAAAAATGAAGATCATGGCATCTGGTCCCATTACTTCATGGCAAATAGATGGGGAAAATAAAGTGATAGACTTTATTTTCTTGGGCGCCAAAATCACTACAGACAGTGACTGCAGCCATGAAATTAAAAGACACTTCCTCCATAGAAGAAAAGCTTTGACAACCTGTGTTTTAAAGCAGAGACATTACTTTACTGAGAAAGGTCCATATAGTCAAAGCTATGGTTTTTCCAGTAGTCATGTATGGATGTGAGAGTTGGACCACAAAGAAGGCAGAGTGTAGAAGAATTGATGCTTTTGAACTATGGTGTTGGAGAAGACTCTTGGAAGTCTCTTGGACTGCAAGATCAATGCAGTCAATCCTAAAGGAAACCAACCCTGAATATTCATTGGAAGAACTGATGCTAAAGCTGAAGCTCCAATACTCTGGCGACCTGATAAGAGCTGACTCATTGGAAAAGACTCTGATGCTGGGAAAGGTTGAAGACAGGAGAAGAAGGGGATAACAGAGGATGAGATGGTTGGATGGCACCAATGGACATGAGCTTGGGTAAGCTCCAGGAGATGGTAAAGGACAGGTAAGCCTGGCATGCTGCAGTCCATGGGGTTGCAGAGAGCCATAGATGACTAAACAACTGAACAACAGCAAGCACAGAAAGCCCAATACATGTGTGTAAAAGAGCTCTGTACAAATACAGAGGTTTAAGAATATCTTGTGTTTAAAAAGAAAGAAAATCTATGTAATTCTACTTAAATATAAACACCTTGTACATCAACACTGTGAAGGTTTGGCCCAAAATCAAGACCATCTGCATTACCAGAAGCATCACACACAAAACAAGGGAGGTTTTCTTTAAGCCAGAAAAAAAATATAGATAACACAGATACAAGAAAGTCAGTTCAATATTCTCTCTTCCAAGTAGGGGCTTATTGCTGCTGCTGCTGCTAAGTCGCTTCAGTCGTGTCCGACTCTGTGCGACCCCAGACGGTAGCCCACCAGGCTCCCCCGTCCCTGGGATTCTCCAGGCAAGAACACTGGAGTGGGTTGCCATTTCCTTCTCCAATAAACCAAAAACATAACCAAAGAAGAAGCACTTGATGCTAATGTTATAAAAACAAGTTTAAGAAGGGTTTAGCTGCTCAGAGACTTAAAAGTATATGCGATAACTACCTACAAAAGATCTAATGGCTCGCACAGAATCAGATTTGGGGAACAAAGTCCAGGGTATGAATACTATAGAAAGTTGTGTCTCACAGCACCATGGAAGGCACATACCAACACTCTGCTCTGAACAGTGAACAAAAACTCCACCTTATACATCTTCATATCCTTGCTCTTTACAGTGTCAAGTAGGCTTCTGATGTTAGAAGTTCTGCTTCAACTAAATGGGAAAATTAGTACAGAAATATAAAAAGAGTGTGAAGGAGTAGTGGTTTCTTTACTTATGGTGTATTTGTGAGCAGTGTTTCTCAAAGTCTCTTTTAGGGGACATTCAGTTCAGTTCAGTCGCTCAGTCGTGTCCAACTCTTTGCGACCCCATGAATCACAGAACGCCAGGCCTCCCTGTCCATCACCATCTCCCGGAGTTCACTCAGACTCACGTCCATCGAGTCCGTGATGCCATCCAGCCATCTCATCCTCGGTTGTCCCCTTCTCCTCCTGCTCCCAATCCCTCCCAGCATCAGAGTCTTTTCCAGTCAGTCAACTGTTCGCATGAGGTGGCCAAAGTACTGGAGCTTCAGTTTTAGCATCATTGCTTCCAAAGAAATCCCAGGGTTGATCTCCTTCAGAATGGACTGGTTGGATCTCCTTGCAGTCCAAGGGACTCCCAAGAGTCTTCTCCAACACCACAGTTCAAAAGCATCAATTCTTCGGTGCTCAGCTTCCTTCACAGTCCAACTCTCACATCCATACATGACTACAGGAAAAACCATAGCCTTGACTAGATGGACCTTAGTTGGCAAAGTAATGTCTCTGCTTTTGAATATGCTATCTAGGTTGCTCATAAATTTTCTTCCAAGGAGTAAGCATCTTTCAATTTCATGGCTGCAATCACCATCTGCAGTGATTTTGGAGCCCCCAAAAATAAAGTCTGACACTGTTTCCACTGTTTCTCCATCTATTTCCCATGGAGTGATGGGACTGGATGCCATGATCTTCGTTTTCTGAATGTTGAGCTTTAAGCCAACTTTTTCACTCTCCTCTTTTACTTTCATCAAGAGGCTTTTTAGTTTTAGGGAACATTAGTCCCATGATTTATCTATGGTTAAGTGTTACAGGAGAAAATGGAAAATGGCATAGCCCTTGTTGCTAGTTTGAAGTTATGAAATGATAATCAGTATACTAAAGGTTCATGAGAAGCCCTCATTAAAGGAGTCTATTCAACTCTATGCACTGCCACTTTCCCAATGTTTTTAAGCATAGCTGTTTTTCAAATGGCATATCTAACCAATCCCAGGAGCTTTTGGAAATGCTCCTTAAGGTGGAACTATGCACTAGAAAATGTGTTGGGCAAGTAAGAGTCAATTCACATTTCTGTCTTTAAGGATAAAAGTAAATCCTACATTTTAAACATTCTCACATGCTTGAAACATCTTCATTATTATATTGTCAAGAAGAGACAAGGAATGCTAAAGTAACGTAAAGTATCGTATCTTTGCATCCTAAAGTAACGAGAGATGGATCTTGAAGCCATTGCAGGACCATCTTTTTCTAAGTTACTTTTGGTAATTTAGCAGACAGCTGGCTTAGGAGATCCAAGTTTGTTTGAAAGAGCAGTCAGATCCCAAGCAGAGGGCTGCAAAGGCTCCTCCTTTTCAACGAGGCCATTATTCCAATCAGGTACAGAGTCACAAAAATACTCACTGGACTCTAGTTCATAAAAGTATAGAGCATGTCACATGTGGGAAAATGAGTAGTTTTTATGTAAATACTCTACAAATGTTACCAGGTTTAGGACATAAAACAGAAGATGACCAATTATACTTGAAATTCAGAATAACAAAGAAATTTTTGTGCAAATATGTCCCAAGTAATATTTGGGACATACTTATGCTAAAAAATAATTTTTGTATGAAATTTAATGTTCTATTTCATCTGGCAACCAGGCCCTCCCCTGGAATGCCAGCTACAGACCATTTGTGCTTAGTCTAAGTCATAGGACAGAGAGTTCCAGAACTGTGTGTGCTCTACCATTCCCTGCTTATCAGGTTTCCCTGAGTCATCTCTATTTTATATCTGCAAAGCACAGTATTAGCATAAGCTCCATGATACTCTCGCATGGCACAAGAGAAAGAACTGACTTATTCTTCCCACCATGACAATCCAGAGTATAACCAAAGACAATATATTGAAGAGGAAACATTCCTGAAGGAAGACACAGACCCAAGTTTTTATTCTTACTCTGCCAGTTTTATAACCTTTTGCAAGTACATGTAGTTCTTCAAGCCTTGGTTGTGCTGACTTCAGGAACACTACAGGACTAACATTTTACAATTCCACGATCCTAAGTGAACTAAACTTTGCCATGTCCTTGTGACCAACTGGAGGTCATGCCTGTCTATGCTGAAAATAGAGGAAACTATCTCAGAATTAAAGAAAAACAAGGGATTGGCTAAAAGATGACCCTTACATTTAATTAAAATCCATTTGTTTCAAAAGAAATGTTACCTTCAGGCTAAAAAAAAGGCACCTTAAATATTTCATAAACAATATATGTTAGTCAACCATATAACTTTAAATACCTCTCATCCCCTGGACAGTCAGTACCAAATCACTTTTATTCCAGACCATTAAAAAAAAAAAAAAAAGCAGTCAACTATTTTACTTCCCTGAGTTCTGTGTGGTACACCTCTAAGACACCATAAAGCATTCTGCTAGTTCCATAAAAGGTGTCTATGCATGACAAAGGGCAAATCCATTTTCTCTAACATTCTCAAAACAATTTTATTTAAATAGCATTTCTCCACACAAAGAATCTCTAACGCTAATTCATTTTGCCTTCAGCTTAAGTAACTGTCTATTAAAAAACATTTACAATAAGAGTTTTTCTTTAGTTAAGTACCATACCCTCATGCAATCTGAATGCCAGCCACTGCTTTCAAGGGATTAAAATCTTGATTACCAACATCTTTAGCATAGCACAAAGAAATAAATATATTTAATTATACAAATGGCTAAGAGTCATGACCTTAGGGTTGCCAGCTAAACACAGAAGTCCAGTTAAATACGAAATTTGAATTTCAAACTCCAAAATTGGGATGTACTCAAAATTAATATTATTTGAAACTCAAATTAACTGGGGATTCTATTTTTTTGTTTCCATATCTGGCAATTCTATGTGGGCTACTCCATATGAGATATTTGCCAATTTTCATCTTTTCCCCCCCAATAAAACAGTCATTTTGATTTTTAATTTTTCCTTAGAGTCAAGAGTTTCCACCTGCTTCAGAATATGAATAAATAATTTTCCAGCCCCAAATTTCATTAATATTTCTTTGCTTTTAACAAAATCAGGTTCCCACCAAAAAAACCTGTAGTCTACAGAACATACAATCTTACCAACATTTCTACCTACCTGTGGGAAATATATGAGTAGACCAAATAACAAAATATTTCCTTTTTTCACTTCCTTGGCAAACTCTCTAATTTGCATTACCTTTTCCATTTTCTGACCGAATGGTACTGATTCATAATCAAGAAAATGTACCTGAAAAATAATATAAAAGGTAACAATTAGAATACCATTCACTTTTCCTTGATTAACATGTTATTAAAAAAGCTCAAAACACATACAGAGAGAACAAGATGGCAGAGGAAAAGGTGGACGTGGAGTACATCTCTCTCTACAGATACATCAGGAATATACCTTCAGACTCAGAATTGCATCAGCAGAACATCAGCTGAGAGCAGACAGGACAAAGCAGTGGAAAAGAATATATAAAGCCACGCAAAACTCGGTAGGACGAAGGAACTAAGGGGAAAAAAGAGTGTTAGTAGGACTGGACCTGCCCTCAGCAGGTGAGGGAACTGAAGCAGGGGTCCAGTCCCCACATTGGGGCAGTTGTCTGAGTCAGAGGAGAAACATTTAAGGCTGGGAGTGAAGAAGCTGATCCATGGTAGCCTAAATGGAATGAGAATCAGACAGCCCTTGCTGCAGCCATGCATACCCTGGACAGGGACACAGGTCCCCTGCAAGGCGCAGCAGCTGGGAGCTGGAGTTTCGGGATTGTGGAGCAATCCCAGGGCAAGGGCTGCTGTTGACTTTGGAGAGATGGATCGAGGGGATGTGAGGGAGGAGATGCGGTGGGAAACGCCTATGGAGGAAAGCTGGGCAGCCATGAAAGCAAGGCAGTACTGCTGAGTCATGCAAAGCAGGTGGAGCCGTCACCATGCCCTCTCTCTCCCCACACGCGAGCATCGGCAGCTGAACAATAGGCTGGCGCATCAGACACCTAATGCACTGAACTACAAGGTAGGACCCCAGCCAGGGTGCTGCTTTAAGTGACTGATGTGCTGATCTACAGACTAGGACCCCACCAGGGGACCCTCTCTATGTGCCTGACATGCCAAACAACAAAGGAGGAGCCCAGGCAAGGGAGCCCTCTAAGTGCCTGAATGGGCAGAGCTACAGAGAAAGACTGGCCAAAGAGGCCTTCTGATTGCCAGCTACAAGAGGCTCGAAAAAAGACTCTGATAGGGCCATGACTCCTGTGATGGGGGCAGCCTATGTCCCTCCACACTTTGTGCCGCCAGGGTCCCCGCAAACCAAGCAGCTGCGATACCTTCATGCTCAACTCTCACTGGGGCAAATGTGCCCCAGGCAAAAAAGAAAATCTTGCGTTTATGTGCACAGGTTGCTTCAGTCGTGTCCAACTCTTAATGAACCTGTAGACTGTGGCCTGCCAGGCTTCTTCGTCGGGGGGTTCTTCAGGAGAGAATACTCAAGTGTACTGACCAATACTTGAGTGCTTGCTATACCCTCCAGAGCACTGTATTTCCTGGTGCCCTGGCTGCCAACTCCCCTGAGTACCTGGTGCTGCCAGAACCCCTGTGACCCAAGCAGCTGCACCCTCTCCACACCCGGCCCTCACTGGGGCAAACCCAAGCCCTCCAGGGCAGCCTCAGGAGCAAACCCCAGTGGACCCACATGCAGAGGTGAAAATAAAACCACAATTGAAACTCAGGGGCAGTGTGGCTAAGGGAGAATAACCAAAACCTTCCTACCAGCTATATGAGCTGCAGATTAAATCAACACGATCAACTAGGCAGATTCTGTATCTGTGGAATATATAAAAGGACACTGAGAGCTCCTGCAAAAGAAATGCACTAGTTCTGATAGCTGTGGACATTGGAGGCAAGAACACACAGGAGTAGGAACAGATTAGAATCTGAGATAGCCCCACAACAGGTCCAGAGATCAGTACCAGCTGGAGGGCATCCTAGGGAGGTGAGGTGGACTGTGACTCCCAGAGAGCGAAAGGACTCTGACAGCAGAAACTCAAGAAAAACATTTATTATTCTAATGTTTTGATTTGTTCTGTAGATTCTTTCAGATTGATTTTTTTCCTTTCTTCCTCCCCGCCATCTGTTGTAGTTGTTGATTTTATTGGCACTATGAAATCTAATTAAGTTTTTGAGCTTTTTTTTTCCCTCAGTCACATTTTTTTATTGTTATTATAAATCTCTGCCTCTATATTGGGCTTTTGCAGTTCTGTGGAGTTTCCTTTTTCTTTTTAATTTTAATTCTTAATTGTTTTAAATTATCATTATTTTTTATACATTTATTCCTTTGTTTGCTTTTCTTACTGTTCTTTTCCCCTTGCAATTAACCTTTAATGTGTATAAATCTTTATCTACTTCTATTTAACTTTGCATATCTATTCTTTCTTTCTTTTCTTTCCTTTCCTCTCAACATATTTGTTAGTTTTATTTTCATTGCTTTATTTCCCAATTGGCAACTTGCTTTAGTTTTGTTTTCCAGTTTGTGCTTTAGTTAGTTGTATTCTTAACTGGTACATACAATTTTTGGTATCCTTTGTTTGCCAGGTCAATCTACTATACTTTACTTCTGTTGGACTGTTTTGATTTTGCTTATGGGTGTATATGTAAAAGTGTATATTCAGTTACTTTTCATTGTTGTTATAAATTTCTGCCACTATATTGGGCTTCTGCAGTTCTATGGAGTTTTCTTTTTTCTTTTTTCCTTTCTTTTTCCTTCCTGTGAAAAGACAACGCTCAGAATGGAAGAAATTAATGGCAAATAAAACAATTGACAAAGGATTAATTTCCAAAGTATACAAGCAGCTCATACAACTCAATACCAGAAAAACAAACAACCCAATCAAAAGTGGGAAAAAGACCTAAACAGACATTTCTCCAAAGAAGACATGCAGATGGCTAACAAGCACATGAAAAGATGCTCAACAATGCTCATTATTAGAGAAATGCAAATCACAACTGCAATGAGATATCACTTCACATTGGTCAGAATGGCCATCATCAAAAAGTATACAAACAATAAATGCTGGAAAGGGTGTGGAGAAAAGGAACACTCTTGCGCTGTTGGTGGGAATGTAAATTGATACAGCCACTACGGAAGGTGGTATGGAGATTCCTTAAAAACCTAGGAATAAAACCACCATCAGTTTAGTTCAGTTCAGTAGCTCAGTCGTGTACGACTCTTTGCGACCCCATGAATCACAGCACGCCAGGCCTCCCTGTCCATCACCAATTCCCGGAGTTCACTCAGATTCACGTCCATCGAGTCCATGATGCCATCCAGCCATCTCATCCTCGGTTGTCCCTTTCTCCTCCTGCCCCCAATCCCTCCCAGCATCAGAGTCTTTTCCAATGAGTCAACTCTACGCATGAAGTGGCCAAAGTACTGGAGCTTCAGCTTTAGCATCATTCCTTCCAAAGAAATCCCACGGCTGGTCTCCTTCAGAATGGACTGGTTGGATCTCCTTGCAGTCCAAGGGACTCTCAAAAGTCTTCTCCAACACCACAGTTCAAAAGCATCAATTCTTCGGCGTTCAGCTTTCTTCACAGTCCAACTCTCACATCCATACATGACCACAGGAAAAACCATAGCCTTGACTAGACGGACCTTAGTCGGCAAAGTAATGTCTCTGCTTTTGAATACGCTGTCTAGGTTGGTCATAACTTTTCTTCCAAGGAGTAGGCGTCTTTTAATTTCATGGCTGCAGTCACCATCTAAGGTGATTTTGGAGCCCAAGAAAAGAGTCTGACACTGTTTCTACTGTTTCCCCATCTATTTCCCATGAAGTGATGGGGCCAGATGCCATGATCTTCGTTTTCTGAATGTTGAGCTTTAAGCCAACTTTTTCACTCTCCTCTTTCACTTTCAACAAGAGGCTTTTTAGCTCCTCTTCACTTTCTGCCATAAGGGTGGTGTCATCTGCATATCTGAGGTTATTGATATTTCTCCCAGCAATCTTGATTCCAGCTTGTGTTTCTTCCAGTCCAGCGTTTCTCATGATGTACTCTGCATA
>SJXQ01008234.1:173648-189006 GCA_006408695.1 Aepyceros melampus | reverse complement strand
GGGCACTCTGGCTTGCACCCGACTGGCAGGCACACTGGCGGGCACACTGCCTGGAACACCGAATGGCAGGCGCACTGACGGGAAACTGACTGGCACGCTGGCTGGCACCCGACTGGCAGGCGCACTGGCGGGCACACTGCCTGGTAGGCCGGATGGCATGCACACTGGCGGGCGCACTGGTGGGCACGCTGGCTGGCACCCGACTGACAGGCGCACTGGTGGGCACACTGCCTGGAACGTCGGATGGACGCCGCACTGGCGGGCACACTGCATGGCACGCCGGATGGCAGGCGCACTGGCGGGCACACGGGCGGGCACGCTGGCTGGCACCCGAACGGCAGGCGCAGTGGCCGGCACACTGCCTGGCATGCCGGATGGCAGGCGCACTGGGAGACACACTGCCTGGCACTCTGGATCGCAGGCGCACTGACGGGCACAATTGCTGGCAAGCTGGCTGGCACCTGACTGTCAGGCGCACTGGCGGGCACACTGACTGGCACGCCGGATGGCAGGTNTAGTCAAAGGCTTTGGCATAGTCAATAAAGCAGAAATAGATGTTTTTCTGGAACTCTCTTGCTTTTTCCATGATCCAGTGGATGTTGGCAATTTGATCTCTGGTTCCTCTGCCTTTTCTAAAACCAGCTTGAACATCAGGAAGTTCACGGTTCATGTATTGCTGAAGCCTGGCTTGGAGAATTTTGAGCATTATTTTATAATGATACTGGCTATTAAAGGGATAAACAGTATAAAGACTGTAAAGTAAGAAATACAGCATCTTTATTCATAGAAAACCTACTATCTACAAAAATCTAAAAACTATTTAATAAATGAATTTAGCAAGGTCACTGAAATAAAGTCAACAAATAAAAATCAACTATATTTTTACATCCTACAGCAAACAATTACAAAATGAAATTTTAAAATTCCAGTTATAGTAACACAACTATATATTACCAGTGATATTATTTTTTGGAAGATTTATAATGCCTATATCTCAGTATTTCTGCCCTTAAAGAGGTCAGTTAATGCTCAGCTCAAACTCATTGTTGTAGACTGCTCTAATTTTTTTTAAAGAATAAGAAAAGTAAAACTGAATATACAGTCTCCAAAAGTTTTAATGTTTGCTGAAATTCTTTTAAATTATTAAAGAGGTAAAAATAAAGTCATTTGTACACTCTAACATATGTGTGTGTGTGTCAGTTGCTCAATCATGTCCGACTCTTTGCAACCCCATGGACTATAGTCCGCCAGGTTGCTCTGTCCATGGGATTCTCCAGGCAAGAATACTGGAGTGAGTAGCCATTCCCTTTTTCCAGGGTATCCTCCTAATCCAGGGATCAGACCCGGGTTTCCTGAATGGCAGGCAGATTCTTTACTATCTGAGCCACCAGGGAAGCCCTACACTCTAACATACATATATACAAATATAAAAATATCCCGTATTTCCTTGTTTAGCATCTCGAGATGAAATTTAGAGATAAAATAATCTACCTAACAGAATTCAACAATAACTATATGTATATATCAACAATAACATAAAAGAGAAGTAAATAACAAAACAACATGGATTTCAATATACAAATACTCAAGCAAGATATAATATTCATACACATACAGGTACATACACTGAATGAGACGGGTATGCTGTATTGATGTCTCAAACCAATCGGTGCTTTGATCAAATGATTTTTCTAAACACCGTTAAGTATTAAATAAAATCTTTCCTTGCTTTATACAGCATTTTTAATCCTGGAAATTTCAGTGCATATGTAAAACCAATAACTATGTTCTAGGCTCAGAAAAGTATAGAGAGTTTTTCAACTTACCTCTTCAGCAAAACATCTGAAAATTGCACAGGACCCAGGAAAATCATTAAATGGAACAATCAAGAACATTGCTGGCCATCGAGCATTCCAGTTTCTGCCCAGTGAATGCTGCTAGAGCCCCTTGCATATTTCTAGTATGTTCCACAGGAAGCACATAACGACCGGAAGCAGTATCATGTGCATTTGAGAACCACTGACATAGTCCAGGCTCTAAACCCAGCTTTATCTCATGCTAGCCATGAAAACTGAAAACTCACTCAACCATGTATAGATCACCCCAACCAACATACATCATTTCCCTAACCTACACAGTCCCAAGCAGCAAGGACAAAAATCTTGAAAGAATTGAGTTTTCTCTAAAAGTATCACTTTTTCTAAATATAGTCATGGTTGTTAAAACACACACACACACACACACACACACACACACACACACATTAAGGGGGTTTCCCTAATAGTTCAGCTGGTAAAGAATCCGCCTACAGTGCAGGAGGCCCTGGTTCGATTACTGGATCAGGAAGTTCCCCTGGAGAAGAGAAAGGCTACCCACTTCAATATTCTTGGGCTTTCCTGGTGGCTCAGATGGTAAAGAATCTGCCCACAATGCAGGAGACCTGGGCTCAATCCCTGGGTTGGGAAGATCCCCTGGAGAAGGACATGGCAACTCACTCCAGTATTCTTGCCTAGAGAATCCCTATGGACAGAGGAGCCTGGCGGGCTACCTTCTATGGGGTCACAAAGAGTCGGATATGACTGAGCAACTAAGCACAGCACTGATTTCATTTTGAACTGCTGATTGGGGAACGTACACCATAGTCTTTTAAATATTTAGGGTTTACAAATCTGGATCTGACAATATTCAAACTCTCAATTAGATTCTGCAATAACTTTCAGTAAAAAATCAAAATCTGTCAGGAAAGAGTGTGCTCTAATCTTAGTTTTACCGTGTTACAATGTCATGCACAACTTGATTTGCTCACAAAATGTCATGCTTGTTATTTTGAAATAAACATAGAAAAAAATTGAAAAAAGAACTATTTGCCCTAAACTGTTGTAGGAAAAAAAAAATTTCCACTCAAATTCTCAAAGTCTGCAATATTCTTTTTTATTCTGTTTCTAAAATCTTGTTGTACAAAATACTCAGAGAACTTAAAAACAAAAGGAAAATTTGCAGCTGAACTTAAGAGTTAAAATGCCTTTTTTTCCAAATAAATACAGTCTAGAAAATTATGCAAAAGCCAGCATTTTCTACAGTTCATATTTCCCTTTTTATAATAAGTAAATTAATCCAGCAACAAATAATGCTGAAAATTTTATTAAAAATTCTGCTATTTTCCCATGCTACTTACTCTCAAGCCCTTGCACACCATGTGAATGGTTTTGAAGATAAAATGACCCAGGTTTGAACCCCGGGTCTGCCACTTACTAGCTATGTGTCCCTGTACAAATTCTTAATTCAGTCCTTTACACATAAAATACCTCCAGCCTTGCAGTGTTGTGACAATGTGTAAAGCACCTTGCAAAGAGCTTTTCATATATTACTTGATCATTAAATAGGAGCTATGGTTGTTATTATTATAATTAGCTGTCATGTTTGCCAATACCTAGTCATTAACTCATTCAACTACTTTCTTCTGAGTTGCCCCACATAAAGTTTTTTTCTGGCTTGCAGAGCATTTTGAGATGTTGGGTAAATGCTATACAATGCTGTTTGTATTTAAAAGCCTCATCAAACTGTCTGAAGATATACTGAAAAGAGGAAAAAATAAGGCATTTATTAAACCACAGCTCAACATTTAGAGAACACTAGTCACGTGATGGTAGCTTATCAAAATTCTGTTTCTACCTACCAACATTCTGATGATTTATTTGTCCCTGTCAGTCTCTTGAGATTTTACCTGGTTCTTGTTTTCAATCTTTTCAAGCAGAGCTAACTTCCAAACAAAACACATTTTGGTGGGTTTCCTGTGGTACTTTTCAGCCCAAAGAGTAATTTTTAGATATTTATGTTTCATATTTAGGTCACCAACTGGCACTTTGGAATCTACAAATAGCTCTCATGGTCTGGTTACCATGGTCACACTTTCTCTTTAACATGCTCACACACTCCATCTGACACTTAACTGGTCCTTCAACACACACACATCTCCCAGCCCTGAAAGGATTCTTTGATCTCTAAGAAGTTAGCTTGTGAGGGCCTTAGTGGAAATAGAATGATTCATAACCTATTTGGGATCTCAAACCCCTTCAAAATTTTGAGGAAAAACTACTGACATTCTCATCACACACAAACAAAAGTGGACATGCATATAAAACCACATTTCATAGACAAACTAGGAAGCTATGATTGAGTTCAGTGTTTCTCAAACTCTTTTGAGTAGGATTTGCAATAAGAAACAGATTTGACATTAATACAGCCCATATCTACATAAATAAACATAAATACCTAAAACAGAAGTTACAGGAAACAATTATTTTCACTTAGCATACACAATGGTTTCTGATATTTTCTATCCTATTTCATTTTTCTACAAGGTTGCTTGAGATTCATTAAATTGCTTTCTTATGACCCACAACCTTAAGAACAGTGCTCTGGTGTAACATTACTCCATTTTCGATATAAGAAAACAGATCCAAAGGGTTTTGTGCTAGGTCACTAATGAGTTAAGTGACAAAACAAGCAAGAACCTAACCATTCTCACTTCCGACCAAGGCTCCTTCCAAAATAAAGTGGAACAAAATTCTAAATACCAATTCCCCTCAAAAAGGCAGCTGGGGGGTTGAAGTTTAAAGCATCCTGATATACTTGAGAAACTGAGGGTGTTTCCATTCCAAATGATGGTGAATATTAACCTAACCTGAGCCTCCAGCTCAGTCTCAATTTCTTCTAAACCATGCCTCTGGCCTAGCATGACAGGGCATATAAGAACTTTTTTTTTTTTCTTTCCAGAAACCTTTTCTCCAGCTACTGAAAACAACACAAGAAAGGCCAACATTCTCCCCGAGTTCATTTAAAATATTTTAAACAAACAAGCACATGTTTTATTTGTCCACAAGAGCCTGGCTTACAAATAGCAGTGGACAGGTCCTCTTTGATTTACCAGGGCCATGCAAACCTCCCCGCTCAGGCTGTTTAATTAAAATTTAAACATCAAACCACAGAGATCGATATGTGGACATGAATGATCCAGAGCCTATTAGACCTAAATCTACAAACACCAGCTACCCCAGCTCCTTTTAAAGCCTCAATTATAGAAAGTGAGATGGTTTAAGAGCCTTCCTTACAAACAGTGTAATAGATTAAAATACCAGCCTCCCTGCCAGCATCAAGGCCGTGTGTTTTTGATTTGTTTGGTTGGTCGGTTTTTGTTTATCTTTAATATGGAACAAACATCACTGTCTATTACAAGTAAGACTGCACGCCAGAAAGTGTGGCCGAGGACCCGGCTGAAGAAGGCCAAGCAAGCAGTCCTGCGCACAGTAGAGTCAGAAGGCTTGCGGCCTGTGCAGGGCTCACTGATCACGCAAACAACTCGTCTCGGGGGTTGGGAAGGGTCGGTGGTTAGGAGTAACCTGCCCGGAGTTGCGTGCCACGCATCAGCTGGGCATCCAAGCCCTGTGCCCAGAGGCAAAGTGCTGCAGTGTCCTTAAAGCAAAGCGCTCTGGGAGGAGAGAGTGGAGTGCAAATTGCTGCGCAGAGGCTTGGGGTGAGATCAGCGAATGCCTGTTTGGGGGCGGGAGCGGGGAGCGCGATGCAGCAGGCAAACCATAAAATTAGCGCTAGGGAGGCTGGGGCTGGCCCAGGTGGTGCGATGATGGAACGGCGGCTGCCCTGGAGCTTTCCCCCGGGAGACTTGCTGCCTGAATACCCTGCACCTTCCTCCTGCACCCGACTGGGAGCAGCACCTACGCAGCTCCAAGGACGGGCTCCTTCCCGGGAACAGGATTAGGGTATGCCCTGTAGCCTCTCCAGTCTTGAGATCTAGAGCTCCTCCCCCGTTTGCGGAAGAAAATGTAAGGAGCCTCGGAATTCAAAACCTCAGTATGCTCCAGAATCGTTGTTGAGCTTAATATTTGTCTGGCTCACTTTAGAGACCCCTGTCCTTTCCTGAATTTTCCTTTAAATCAGTTCTGTCTTCCCCCATGCCTCAACAGAATTGGGGGATGTGAGGGGAGGTGCTGGGGGAGGGCCCAGGGACCTAGGGAAGGAGGCTAGGGCTTGGGGGGGGGGAGAGTTTGCACCTGAAAATTTCTCTGCAAGATAAACACTTCTGAAGGTCAGTGACAGCTCCCTGTTGGATCCTCCTGAAAAGGTGAATCTTCATTAAAGGATTCTTGGTCCACATTTTTCTTAAGAACCCAGACTGTAAAAAGTCTGAAGTATTTCAGATATTGCAATTCCAATAATGCATTGAAGACCTATATATTAAGTAATGTGATCACTCTTGAAATAAAAGCAAGCTATTATTAGGAAATTTGTGAAATGTAAATATGTGTTTCTCAGCCAGGATTAAATGAAGAATGCAAAAATGTTGTTATATTTAGTAGCACAAAAATGGAAAACTGAATGACACAGTATTTGCAAACCAGAAACCAGTTAATTTTAAAAGTCATGTTTATTATATAACTAGACTTTTAAAGTAATATATGCACACTAATTTTAAACCAGCCATTTAATATACACTCAGCATGTCCATGGAGTGACATCTTAACCCTAGCATCTTTTAGCCTTCCCTCTGCAGTCAGCCTCTTACCTTTATTTTCAGAATCTTTCATTCTCTCCCTCCTGCCTCTGTTGCAAAGGAGCAGGAAAGTCCGGCTGATTCTGCAACTCTGACTTTAGATCTGTCATTCAGACAGTCAGCAGTCTCGGGGACAAAGTCCCTCAACAGAGGAGCACCAGGGCTCTGATAATTGCATGCAAGTCAGTGTGTTGGGTTATAATTTTGCTTATGCTGAAGCGGAAAGGATGGAGATGAAGGCAGACGTAAACACAAATTCAAAACATGGCATGGAACTGGATCTGGAGCCTAGGCTTGCCATTCCTTGCAGTAGGTTAGGGCACTAACTGTTTAGTGCCTCCTTTTCTCCAGAGAGATTTGATTCAAACTGAAAGGGGACCGTGTGTGCCATGCACCAAGTTTATCCTCAAATGGAGACCTTCATTTTGGAGGTGGATTAAGAGCTCTGTGCCATTCTTCTTACATATTCATTCATTCAGCAAACATTTCCTTTACCTTTCTGTGGACCAGGCTCTGTGCTAAGTACTGGGAATAAAACAGCGACAGAACCAGCCCCAGCCTTCAGGCCACTCACCAGCTGTTACAATGCGTCATACAGTGCCATACAATGACCTATATCTGCTGTATGGACCTAGATTATTGAACCCATATCACCCAGGCGTAAGTTGGTACTCAGGCTTTAAAGCCACTGGATGGCTGAGACAGAAACGATCTGTGGAAAGCCAGACCAAGACCCCTCTGTTAGACAGCCAGGAATACTCAAGCAAACCTTTCAATCTTCCAGTTCCAGCTTACTTTCAATCATTACATAGCTCCAATCCATCCCTTCATTCATTCACTCAACAAGTGGTTATCTGTGCCAGGCACAACTCCACCTGCTAGTGACTCGGGAGTGCAGGAAAACAGACCAAGTACCTGCTCTCGTGGCTGTCACATTTGGGTGGGAGGCTTCAGACAGGCCATAACAAATAAATACAAACATATAATTAATGGCAGTGAATGCTGTAAATAAAACTGAAGCATGATAATAAGGGAAAGAGGTGCTATTTTAGATAGCATGGCCAGGGGAGGTGCCATTTAGCATACTTTTGTGGGAAATGGATCAGAGTTATCACAGTCCCTTCCAAAACTCTTCACTCAGAAATTGTTTTAAAAGTTCTGAACTCTCACAACCTCCTTAGCTCCAAGTGCACTCACTAATGGGCAGTGTTTATTCCCCACTATACAGATTGGTAAACTGATATTCAGAAAGATTAACTGACCCAATCCAAACCCTCACTAAGTTGGAAGAAGAAGAACAAAAAGAAATACATCCTTTGCCATACAGCAGAAACTAACACATCACTGTATATCAACTATAGTCCAATAAAAAATTATTTTAAAAAATAAACCAACCTATTACTTTCATCCCCAGTACAATACTGACATGGAAGTTTTGCTGGAGGGAGGAGAGGTAAGAAGGTGAAGACCTACCTCTCCACTATTACCTGAGTTATGTAGGGCAGGTGATTTAACCTCTCTGTCACCAGTTTCCTCATCTGTCAAGTGGGGCTAATTATTCCTGCC
Source organism: Aepyceros melampus (assembly GCA_006408695.1). Classification (NCBI taxonomy): domain Eukaryota; kingdom Metazoa; phylum Chordata; class Mammalia; order Artiodactyla; family Bovidae; genus Aepyceros; species Aepyceros melampus. The sequence continues at coordinate 180,872 of SJXQ01008234.1, read as the reverse complement.
CTGTGTATATTCCAGGCTGTTCAGGAGATCAAAAGAGAGAATAGACATGCCACTTTGTAAACCAAGTTCTATATAAGTGTAAAGTATAATTATCAACATACTTGGGCACATTAAGAGAACTAATTGCTAGTGTTTACCTGCTCATTACTGCAGCCCAAGTTAAACACAGCTATGGAGCAAAAGCTTGTCATGGCCACTAGGGGTCCTGGAGTTGACTGCTAGCTGCCACATTTAAAGACTCCTCCAAAGTATGGGGTAATTTTATTTATTTTTCCATCTTTCCTTGACAGTGCATAATAACTTTATGCTCATCTTTGAAAAAAAAGGCCTATGAGAAAAATCTGCTTTCACTGGAACTCCTCACTGGCCACCAAATGGTGGCCATTTGAAGCATCTCCATCTCCAAGGACCAAGGCCGGGGCAGCCAAAAAGTGCCCAGTTCAGAGCTCCTTTAGGGGCAGATAGGGTGAAGAAGGAAGTGCTTAGAGCCACCATCCAGGTACTCTTTCATCCAATAAATATTCATTATGCCAGACTGCTCTGAACACAAAGAATAACACAGTGTTGAACAGAACATTCTGTTCTTAAAGAGCCTGTGGTCTCAGAACAAGAGCTTTCCACAAGGTCTGCTGAGGAAAGGCTTGGGTTTGAATAGCAGAGCAGAAGAGGCCGGGTCCAAACACAAGCTCTGCCATTTCCTGGCTCCTGGGGTAGCTGGGATATGTTCCTGCGCCTCTCTTAGTCTCTATTGCCTGATCTGTAAGATGCCGACAATAAGGCACCTACCTCCTAGGGCAGGATGAGGCTCAAGTGAGTTAGTGCATGTCAAGTATACAGCACAGAACAGGACGCATAAAGGGAGGGCTCCATAAATGCTGTTAGACTAGTATTATCACCTACTGATCTGGATCAAGCATGCCCCGTGCACCTCAGTTCCTCGTAAAATGCAGAAAATAATAAACAGCTAATACGGCTACTGTGAGAATTACATATCGGGAAAACTATATAGCCCTGGCACACAGAATCAGCTCAAGCCCTGACAGGCTCACTCCAGGCCCCTTTGAATCAAGCAGGTTTTCCAAGAACATGCTTTCCCTCATGATACAGATTTTACAGAAGCCTTAGACTGCCTGATTGTGTGGCCATTCTAAGCAGTGTTTGGTGATTCTCAGAAGTCTTGTCTGGCCTGCAGTAAACAAGGATGTGGCCACATCAAGGCCATACCCAGCTGAGGAACAAGGATGAACTCAAGCCTTGGAGCTTTCCAGAACAAGGCAGTGTCTCTGGCAGATCCTACGCTCCTATTAAACTGGTACCAACAACCATTAATGGAAAATGATGCTCCATCTCAATAACCAAGCTTAGGGAAAGCGTCAGGCAGGCTCCACTGGCCACAAGTCCCTTCACAGCTCTGCCCAGTCCTTGTCTTCTCAGACGCCGCTCCTGAGTCATTAGCTGGTGAGTCACGCCCAGCGAGGGAGGCCATCTTGAGAGCAAAACCAAAAAGAATTTTCAAGAACAATGAGTGACACCCTGCATTGAAAGAGAATAAGGCTTTTCATTGTCCTAGCAAAATAACAATGAAAAAAAAAAAAAACCGCTGCTGTTAACACTGTGGGTTCAACTGCCCAGCTGTAAATTTTACTGAGAAGAAAAACTCAGCAAAACAAGCTTCACATTCCCTTGGAAATCTGAGAGCAAAAGAGACTTGGAGGCTGTCTCAAATTAGGCAAACCCAATGATCTTTCGGTAACTTGCCTGGACCCTCTTCTAGCTTAATCATTCATTTTCAAAACATGCCAGGGTAGGGTGACAGGAGGGTGACTTCACCTGCACCACCACATTTGGCCCTCCCCCAGCCAAGCTTCTGTTTGGTTTGCTCAGCCGTGAGAGAGATGTCTGGAGTGAGAAAACTGCTGCCTGGGGGTAGGCGGGGGGAGGGGAGTTTGTGATTGGGCCACCGCAGAGGAAGGCAGCATGACTATCAGAAAAGCTGGGTAGGCTCTGATGAAGCCAAGCCACAAGGCAAGGGGAAGAGAATTCACACATGCAGTGCCTACTCTGTGCCAGGCGCTCTTCTCATCAGCAGCACCACACATTGAAAGAGAACTTATTTGCCAAGCATGGCCTTTAAAGCAAGGACTTTCACAGCATACTGCCTAGGTTTGAATCCAAGCTTACCAGTGGTGTAACTTTGAAAACGTTACTTACCCTTTTTGTGCTGCCGTTTTCTCATTCATAAAATGGAGACTGTAAAACAGGGTTACTGTAGGAACTAAACAAAATTAAAATATTCACATGTTTAGGACAACAGCTGGCACACAATAAGCTGTGCAGCATGCATGTTAACACTTGCTGGTCCATCTCTTTTTTAAAAAATTTTTTTTTCTGGCCATGCTGCAAGGGTTGCAGGATCTTTGTTCCCAGACCAGGAATTGAATCTGTGCCTCCTGCAGTGGAAGCAAGGAGCCTTAACCACTGGACCACCAGGGAAGTCCCAGCCCATCTTTTTCAGATGAGAAAACTGAGGCAGAAAGAAGAAAGGAGACTTGCTGAAGGACACACAGCTACATGGTGGCCGAACCTGGATACTGCCTGTCATTGACTTCTCACAAACCCTGGGAGGGAAGTGACATCCTCTTCCTTCTATCAGTGACAGCCTGGAAGGCAGAGAGCTTAGTAACCTGCTCATCACACAAGCTGGCAAATGGAAGATTAAGATTGAAAATCCCACATTCGCTGTCTTTAAAGCCTTTGCACATCCCACTAGGCCTGTTCTCAAGCATTAGCGTACATCAGAATGACTGCAGGGCTTGGTTAAGCATAGGCTGCTGGGCCCTACCTCCAGAGTTTCTGATTGGGTAGCTCTGTGGTGGTGGTTGGGGGGGGGGGGGCAGGGATTAGCATTTCTGACAAGTTCTGGAGACTGCTGCTGCTGGTCTGGAGCCTACATTGCCTACAATCAGGCACCTGTATGAGAACAGAGAGTAGAAGAGATGGGGCCCAAAGGTATGGGTCCCACCCTGGCAAAGGCTTGGTTACTTCTCTGGGCCTAGCAAACATACTTTGCATTTACATGGTCCTTTGATAGTTATGATCTCATCTGATCTTTCCAACATCCCTAGGTAGTGATCATTCTCCCCATTCATTGTGATTTGTTTGTAGGGACATATGGTTAAGAAAATGGCACTGAGAACATAAACCACAGTCACCTGACAAGTGTTCTGTTCTTTCCTCCAAGTAACTAGTCCTGGAAGCACTACCTGCTGATGGAGACTGACTCCACTTCCAACCTGTGACTTTACAAAGAATAACTTCATTTCAGGCAAGGGCACTTCGGCCCACCACAGTTTGTGGGAGGTAATTTCTGGTGGGAAGAGCATAAGACCCATTTTCCACCATCATTTCAAGGACTAGGAAAAGCTACTGCACACAAAATACTTCCACCAACTATTTGCTCTCTGCTTGATGACCTAAAAACTTTGATATTTGACTAAAATGTGATTCTCTACAAAAGATGAATGCAATTTAGGGGGTTCATTTCTACTGGAGCACAGCTTGTTCATTTAGAACAGCTTGCACGGTTAGTATAGTTTTTAAAGTTGCTTGGACATATAAGCCACTAACTCAGTATCTAGAATATTTCAAGAACTCCTATAAGTAGATAAGAAAAAAACAAACCCCCAAGAAAAAAATGGGAAAAGATATAAACAGGCATTCACACATGTCTTCATCACATATGGCCAATATTCATATAATAAAATCCTCAGCTTCATTATTTGTCAGGGAAATTCAATATAAAACAACCAGGCAGTACCACTTCATACCCATCAAAAAGGCAGACACCACTACGTGTTAGCAAGGAAGTAAGGAATCAATATATATATATATTCTAGAGGATTCAATTATTACTTATCCATTCATGTATTGTCATCCAATAAATACATAAACATATTTACATTCATCTTCTACATTCAGGATACAATGTTAAGCTGAAAAATGCCAGGGATTCCCAGAAGCTATGCTACTTCTCACCTGTAGTCTCCTGGTGGATAAAAAGGGGGGAAGGGGAGAGAAGGATACTGACAGGGAAGGCCTTCCAGTCGGTCCAGAAGGGGCTGCTGCCCCTAAGGAGCTTCCAGTCATGTTTCACCCCACCACCCACTGAACTTCTCATATTTGGAGTGTGATCATATGGTTGAATATCTGGACTAAAATTAATAAAAATAACCATCACCTGTGAGCTACTATGTACCAAACACTTTATATACATTAACCCATTTAATCATCACAGTAACCTAAGACAGAAATATCATTCCTATCTTACATATGATAGATAAATGAGTTTTAGAAAGATTCAGCACCCTGCCCAAGATCACACCATTTATTAGTGTGCCACTCATCAGTGGCAGCTTTAAATCACAGTCTGTCTGGCACCAAACCATACGATTATAGATGCCCTAAGTGATGTTGACATCATCATGAGAAATTCAGGCCACCTTTAAGAAAAATCAAATAAAATTTGGATATGGATTTCACTCATTGCATAATATTCATTCATTTTACTTCTTCCTTCTATGAGTATAGATATTGGAACGTGTTTATTTTGTCTGACGTGGAAGAAAGGAAGTTGTGTGGATAACCAGGACTGAATCGGCTACACACCAGTCCTGTGAATTTCTGCGTTACCCCATCTCTTGCTTCACTTTCCTCATCTCTAAAATGCAGGAAATAAATACCATTCATCATCCTTCTTTCCAAGGTTTGTTAACACCTAAACAAAACCTCGCCCCACTCCAATACTCTTGCCTGGAAAATCCCATGGATGGAGGAGCCTGGTAGGCTGCAGTCCATGGGGTCGCGAAGAGTTGGACACGACTGAGCGACTTCACTTTGACTTTTCACTTTCATACACTGGAGAAGGAAATGGCAACCCACTCCAGTGTTCTTGCCTAGAGAATCCCAGGGATGGGGGAGCCTGGAGAGCTGCCGTCTATGGGGTCGCACAGAGTCGGACACGATGAAGCGACTGAGCAGCAGCAGCAGCAAACAAAACCTCATAGTTGAGCTATTCTGTAAAGTATCATATAACATAAGACATTTTAATGGCCTCATCTCCAGGTTGGGGGTAGGGGGGGAAATAGGGAAATATAGTGATCAGCGGTGTGGCGTGGCAGTGGGCCCTGGGAATCCATGGGTGACGTCTAGATGGGAACAGAGAAGAAGAGAGGATGGCTGTGTACACAGTATACAACTGGGTTTAAAAACTGTAAAACTAGAAAACTTATCCTAACCCAATTCACTGCAGTAGGAATATCCATTTATTCCTCTTTTGTAAAACATGCACACAACACCAGGAGTAACATTATGCATGTAAGTATCACTAAAGCAATACTTGTTGCAATTCCCAATCTATTCAACTACTCAGGCAAGCTGAAAAAAAAAAGGGGGTGGTCAGCCTTCAGACCTACTAAGTTTCAGCAACCGTTTGATGCAAGAAGGAAGGAATTTAATTGGCACACTGACTAAAAGTAAAAATACATCCTTTGAAAGCTTGCAAGATGACAATGCCAAGCCACAGAGTCTCCCTAACTATCCATAATTGAAAAGCTCGTTTCTAACACAATAAATAAATATTTGAAAATTGTTTTTGCCCTTTGTCAAATTTCTCTTTAGAATGCTTACTGTGTGCCAGCACCTTACAATTATTAGCTCATTAGTTCATTTAATCTTCCAAACAACCCTGGGGTGGAGGTGGGGATGACGCCAACACCAATGACAGGGCCCTGGTGCAGTCTCTCTTTGGCCCCGGTCGGCCATTTTAAAGCTCAAGGCATGTTAGCCTCGGAATAAGAATGCTCACATGATGGAAACAGATGAAAAGGACAAGACAGGAGACACACCCACACACACAAGCAAACAGGTATCTTAAAAGTACCAAATCCTGACTTAGCTTGGTGGGGGATCCAAAGATGAAGTGGATGAGAACTCGCCTACATGGAACCTGTAACAGCAGATGAACAGTGACGAACGCCCTATGGATACAAAACACCAAAAAAGAGGCTACAGGTGGCACGAACCCCCGGAAAGGCTTCACAGAAGAGATGGCGTTTGTGCTAGTCCTGAGGGATGGGTAGGAATTGGCCACGCTGAGAGACCAACGCATGGCCACTGCAGATAGAGAGAAAGCAGTGAGCCAGCATGTCGGATCAGGCCCCTGTGCTCAGAACATGGCCGGGAACATGCGGTGCCTTCCCAGCTCACTTGGAATAAAATCCCAACTCCTTGTCACATCCTACTCAGACCCTGAGCAGGCCCTGTCTCCCTTTCTTTCCCCTTGCTAAGCTCAGGCACTGGGATGCTATCCACCTGTTATTGCCTCTGGCAGGATGCTCTAACCCTGGCTCCATGCTGGAGTAACTCCGGATCTGTCTGCAGGCTCCGCTGCAATGGCACCGCCTCAGAGACCCTCCCTGGCTACCTTCCACGTAAGCCAGGGCCCCTCTACCTTTTTGCCTCTCCCAGCAGATGATCTGATTCCTGCCAAGTACACACGGCGATTTGTAATGGGGATTTTTACCCGTCTGACGTGTGTAATGTAGTTTCCCCTTCTGGAAGTAGTTCCATGAGCTGTGGCCTTGCCTATGCGGTTCTCTCCCGTCCCTGACACACTGGGGAGCTCAATAATCGTTTTGGAACGAATGAAAGCAGTAAGTCAGTGACTGAATACATGTGAGTGAAGGCCTAGTTGAGGACAAGGTGAAATGTGTTTGGGAAATAGCTAATCGTGACTAGAGCGTACATGGTAACAGGTTGGAAAGGGGGTGGGTCCAGATGGGGAGGACCTAAAAGGCAGACCTGGATCGGATTAATTCCCCCAACGGGTACTGCATTGCAGGTGCCGGCCAGGTGTTTGGGGGTGGGGGATGCAAACTCTTTCTCCGAGGCACCCTGGATTCTCTCTGCTAAGAGCCAAACGGACACACTGGGACGTCGGGAAATAAACAAGCTGCAACCACCTGGGCCAAGGGGAGATGCTCAAGGGTGGAGGGGGATGCAGGGGCGGGACCCCGGGGGAGCTCCGGTGCTGGTCTAGTCCCTGCGGCCAAGGGTCAGGATGGAGGGTCGCCCAGGCAGGGCCAGACATCCAGGCGGCGTCGCCCCCGCCCGTGGGTCCCGGGGAGTTGCGGGGGTGGATTGGGGGCCGAGAACCCAGCGGGAGGT
>SJXQ01008234.1:0-163788 GCA_006408695.1 Aepyceros melampus | reverse complement strand
ACTCCTTTTCCTATTTGGAACCAGTCTGTTGTTCCATGTCCAGTTCTAACTGTTGCTTCCTGACCTGCATACAGATTTCTCAAGAGGCAGGTCAGGTGGTCTGGTATTCCCATCTCTTTCAGAATTTTCCACAGTTGATTGTGATCCACATAGTCAAAGGCTTTGGCATAGTCAATAAAGCAGAAGTAGATGTTTTTCTGGAACTCTCTTGCTTTTTCCATGATCCAGCGGATGTTGGCAATTTGATCTCTGGTTCCTCTGCCTTTTCTAAAACCAGCTTGAACATCAGGGAGTTCACGGTTCACGTATTGCTGAAGTCTGGCTTGGAGAATTTTAAGCATTACTTTACTAGCATGTGAGATGAGTGCAATTGTGTGGTAGTTTGAGCATTCTTTGGCATTGCCTTTCTTTGGGATTGGAATGAAAATTGACCTTTTCCAGTCCCGTGGCCACTGCTGAGTTTTCCAGATTTGCTGGCATATTGAGGGCAGTACTTTAACAGCATCATCTTTCAGGATTTGAAACAGCTCAACTGGAATTCCATCACCTCCACTAGCTTTGTTCGTAGTGATGCTTTCTAAGGCCCACTTGACTTCACATTTTAAGATTAGTCATCACATCATCATGATTATCTGAGTCATGAAGATCTTTTTTGTACAGTACTTCCATGTATTGTTGCCACCTCTTCTTAATATCTTCTGCTTCTGTTAGGTCCAGACCATATGACCCAGCAATCCCACTCCCAGGCATACACCCCAAGGAAACCAAAACTGAAAAATACACAAGTACCCCATTGTTCACCACAGCACTGTTTACAATAGCTAGAACATGGAAGTAACCTAGATGTCCATCGACAGATGAATGGATAAAGAAGTTGTGGTACATATACACAATGGAATACTACTCAGCCATAAAAAGGAACGCCTTTGAGTCAGTTCTAATGAGGTGGATGAACCTAGAACCTATTATACAGAGTGAAGTAAGTCAGAAAGAGAAAGATAAATATCATTCTAAAGCATATATACAGAATCTAGAAAAATGGTACTGAAGAATTACTTATAGGGCTGCAATGGAGAAACAGACAGAGAATTGATTTATGGACATGAGGAGAGGGGAGGAGAGGGTGAGAGGTATGGAGAGAGTAACATGGAAACTTACATTACCATATGTAAAATAGACAGCCAATGGGAATTTGCTGTATGGCTCAGGACACTCAAACAGGGGTTTTGTATCAACCTAGAGGGGTGGGATGGGGAGGGAGATAGGAGCGAAGTTCAAAAGGGAGCGGATATATACCTACGGCTGATTGATTCATGTTGAGGTTTGACAGAAAACAACGAAATTCTGTAAAGCAATTATCCTTCAATTAAAAAATTTTTTAAATAAATAAAATTTTTTAAATGCAATTAAAATACTGCAATTATTTTAATCAATTATATTAACTTCTATTCTTTCCAGTTCTGGTGAAAATGTTCTGGTGAAGTCGCTCAGTCGTGTCCGACTCTTTGCGACCCCATGGACTATAGCCCACCTGGCTCCTCAGTCCATGGAATTTTCCAGGCAAGAGTACTGGAGTGGGTTGCCATTTCCTTCTCCAGAGGATCTTCCCAACCCAGGGATCGAACCTGGGTCTCCCGCACTGCAGGCAGACGCTTTAACCTCTCAGCCACCAGGGAATGAATCATTCTTTATAAACCCAGAAGTAGTAAACACTCACTAACAAATACAAAATGCTATTTCCATTTGTGCCAGGGTCAATGCATAAAGACTATATGGTTACATCAAGTCATTCAACTTTCTTCATAATTTGTAATTTGAAACTAGACAAGACAGAAATAAATGAATCCATAAGAAATTACCAACATTAATAAAATTCAAAGGACTACTTAGCCAAGTAATAAAGGTTTTAGAAGAATCCCTTTCAAAGTAATAATTGGAATTTAACAAATAATCATCTCCTTCTTAAAGTAAATCCAGATGAATTTTATATAGAATTCTTTTAGCTGTGTTAGTGTTTTTTCTTGAAATTGTTTAAGTAATTATTTTTTAAGCATTATTTTTCATTTAAATTTAAGGTCTCAGGTGACTTGTGCTCTTTTCATCAAAGTATTGAGGTGATACAGTACTATCTTTCATGGGACATAAACCCAAAATCACAATAGCTTCAAACTAAGCTCTTTAAAATACAAACGCACATATACAATGAGCATGGAGAAATATACGTATTCCTTTGCAACATCAAATTTTTAAAACTCAAGATTTATTTGTTCAATTATGTGTTTATTAACTAGAAGCATTTTAAAATAGACTCCATCTTGCATACTAATACTAATCCCTTGTACCAATCATATACTAATCCCTTCCTCTCTGTTCACTCATATGGAAATGTGCTCTTTGAAAAATCAGACAACAAAACACCTTATTATGTACTTTCTATACAACAAAGGAGTGAGTTTTTTCATTTTACATTTGCTCTTCCAGGGAAAATTACTTTTATTCCATTTTTAAATTATGAGATAATGTGCAATGTATATTAATTTAATAGATAGTCAATAACTTTCATGGAACTTTTCATTACCTATTTATTATTGTTCTTTAGTTGCTAAGGCATGACTCTCTGGTGACCCTATGGACTGCAGCCTGCCAGGCTTGCCTGTCCATGGAGTTTCCCAGGCAAGAATACTGGAGTCGGTTGCCATTTCCTTCTCCAGGGGATCTTCCTGACTCAGGGATCAAACCAGCATCTCCTGCATTGACAAGCGACATGTTTACCACTAAGCCAACAGAGAAGCATTATGTATAGTCAGCTGAAAGTGTTTAGTTGCTTCCTCTTGAAATCTAAGGTTACAATAAAGACTGTTTCCTTAAAAATGTTTGGTTCATTAAGAAACTAAAAGAACAAAGAATAAAAGCAAAATAAAATAAAATTTTAAATGTTTGGTACATATACACAATGGAATATTACTCCACTATAAAAAGGAACAAAATTGAGTCATTTGTAGTGAGGTAGATGATCCCAGAGTCTGTCATACAGAGTGAAGTAAGTCAGGAAGAGAAAAATAAATATTGTATAATGCATATATATATATATATATGGAATCTAGAAAAATGATAAGATGAACCTATCTGCATGGCACAAACAGAGACGCAGATGTAGAGAAGAGACTTGTGGAGACAGTGGGGTAAGGAGAGGGTGGGGGTAAACTGAGAGCGCAGCACTGACATAGATACAGTACCATGTGTAATGCAGAGAGCTAGCAGGAAGCTGCTGTATAACGCAGGGATCCCAGCCTGGCACACTGTGACAACCTAGAGGTGTGGGATGGGGAGGTAGGAGGGAGGCTCAGGAGGGAGGGGACATATGTACATCTACAGCTGATTCACGTTGTTGTAGAGCAGAAACCAACACAAGACTGTAAAGCAATTATCTACCAATTAAAAATAAATTTTTAAAAATGTTTGGAAGAAGAAAAGCATAGAGAAAAAGTTTCAATTTTTCTACCTGCTGAATAACTGAAGAAAAGACCGTGTAAACCTGAAATCCTGGGCTCACCTTCCCCTAAGCTCGGCTTCCTTTAAAACTCATGAAAGTAAAGCTTCAGGTGTTTTCCCAGGCAACATCACTTATGGGAACTCCTGACTAATGAACCACACACAGGCTGGAAGACTGTGAATGAACTAACATTAGATTCTGCTTCCAAGTAATTTGCAGCCAGGCACCCCCTAGCTAGGACCTGGAAGCTAATGACTATCAGCAACTGCAAAAGATGTCAGTCCCTGTTTGTAGCTTTGTTGTCGCCGTTGTTCAGCTGCCAAGTCATGTTCAACTCTTTGTGACCCCATGGATGGCAGCACACTAGGCGTGCCTGTCCGTCACCATCTCCTGGAGTTTTTCAAGTTCATGTTCATTGAATTGGTGATGCCATCCAACCATCTCATCTTCTGTCACCCCCTTCTCCTCCTGCCCTCAATCCTTCCCAACATCAGAGTATTTTCACGTCAGGTGGCTAAAGTATTGGAGCTTCAGCATCAATCCTTCCAATGAATGCTCAGGGCTGATTTCCTTTTGGACTGACTGGTTTCATCTCCTTCCTGTCCAAGGGACTCTCAAGAATTTAAGTCTTCTAAAAGGATGGCTCCCATACCACCTCTGGAATCACCTTCCCTCACTCTGGAGAAGCCAAGGTAGAGGGAGAAGTGGGTAAAGAAAAGCTGCCCCTAAACTAACGAGAGATGATAAGCTTAGGAGCTAAAGCAGAGGCCACGCCCACCTCTGTCCTGTCTTTTGCCTGCCCTGTAGTCTCTCACAAAGTTGATCAAACTAGAACTATATAGTTTGACTAGAGCTATAAGGCTTCTAGTCTTATGAGCTTTATGTGTCTAGCTGTGCCTAACATTGCTGTGTGCTTGCTACAAAAAGCAGGCTAATTCCCTCAGATTGAGGCAGTTTTGGAAACTGCAGTCATGGTATGGATCTGAAGCCAGGAGGGTGAGAGTCTCTCCGGAGCCCGTAAGCCAGACCACTATACAGCCCTCTACCAGCTGGACTAGCAAACAACACTGCTATTGAAAGTTAAAAGCCTCACAGGACTATTTAACTTTTCAAGTGTGCAATTATCTGCACTTGTTAGATACCATGCAATGCCAGAGGACACCAAGCCCAACACACTTCAGGTGAATGGAATGCCCTAGAATTTTGCAATACACAACCTGGGCAACCCTACTGCCAGCCTAGATTGACAGCCACACAGACACACATTTCTTGTGTAATACAAGTCTTCTGACAAATTTTGAATTCAGAAAAATCTCACACTAATGTAAGAAAACTGGGTGGTAGGGAGAGAGTTTGTATAAAAATAGCACAAGGAGCAGAAAAGACAAGAGCATTATAATTAGTAATTATAGCTTGCATAGAAACATAAAATGCACAGAAACGAAAGAGTGGAAATGCTGGCAACACATTAATTAGAGAAGGAATGATGACTATGATACAGCTGGGACTGGACGTCTGCACCAGGAAACTGCCATTAGGGTTGGCCCAGGAGGAAACGCATGCTGCCAGGACCTGGGGAAACTCGATGGGAAGTCAGAGCTGGGAGCAAGTGCTCATTTTTAATTTTCCTAAGAGAGTGTCCTAAAAGATGGTCTAAAATTAATTTATAAAAATATCAGTTAATTATATTAATTATTAATTTTAAAAGTAAATGATAGGACTTCCCTGGTAGTCCAGTGGTTAAGAATCTGCCCACCAATGCAAGGGACACAGGTTTGATCTCTGCTCCAGTAAGATTCCACGTGCTGCAGAACAGCTCAGCCAGTGTGCTGTAACTACTGAGCCCGAGCTCCAGGGACCAGAAGACTCAACTGCTGAGCCCATGTGCCACAACTGCTGAAGCTCTCATGCCCTAGAGCTTGTGCTCAACAATGAGAGAGGCCACTGCAATGTGAAGCCCACACACTGCACATGGAGAGTAGCCCCACCTCCCTCAACTAGAGAAAGCTGGAGCAGCAACAAAGACCCAGCATGGCCAAAACTAGTAAATAATAAATAATTTTTTAAAGAAAGGAAATTATAACTCTAGCAATGAAAAAGATATAAAAACTAAACTCTAGACAAGAGTATATTATATTGTAATGAGAACATTCAATAAATAAAGTGTGCTGAGTCTGTTTTTTTGTTTTTTTATTTTTTGGAGGACCAAAAGTAGAGACATTACATTTGGTTAACTTATAGCTAACTATGTATATTAAAAGTAATGCTATTTAATTAAAGTTATATACAATTATATCTTATAGTTTCCTAACCTGCAGAGTGACTAAAGAATTATCTGTATTAATGCAGCAAAGCATAGGAGCAAAGTCAAGCAGCAGACAAAATGACTGGCCAACATCAATAGCCAAAAAAATAAGCTTATAGAAAGAATCCCAAATACAAAAATAATAAAAGATAAATATAATACTTTTAACTATTTTTTTCTCTTTTTAAATATAAATTTATTTATTTTAATTGGAGGTTAATTACTTTACAATATTGTATTGGCTTTGCCATACATCAACATGACTCCATCACAGGTATACTCGTGTTCCCCATCCTGAACCCCCCTCCCACCTCCCTCCCCGTACCATCTCTCTGGGTCGTCCCAGTGCACCAGCCCCAAGCACCCTGTATCCTGCATCGAACCTGGACTGGAGATTCATTTCATATATGATATTATACATGTTTCAATGCCATTCTTCCAAATCATCCCACCCTCGCCCTCTCCCACAGAATCCAAAAGAGAGTTCTATACATCTGAGTCTCTTTTGCTGCCTTGCATACAGGGTTATGGTTACCATCTTTCTAAATTCCATATATATGTGTTAGTATACTGTATGGGTGTTTTTCTTTCTGGCTTACTTCACTCTGTATAATAGGCTCCAGTTTCATCCACCTCATTAGAACTGATTCAAATGTATTCTTTTTAATGGCTGAGTAATACTCCATTGTGTATATGTACCACCGCTTTCTTATCCATTCATCTGCTGATGGACATCTAGGTTGCTTCCATGTCCTGGCTATATAAACAGTGCCGCAATGAACATTGGGGTACACGTGTCTCTTTCAATTCTGGTTTCCTTGGTGTGTATGCCCAGCAGTGGGATCGCTGGATCATAAGGCAGTTCTATTTGCAATTTTTTAAGGAATCTCCACACTGTTCTCCATAGTGGCTGTACTAATTTGCATTCCCACCAACAGTGTAAGAGGGTTCCCTTTTCTCCACACCCTCTCCAGCATTTATTGCTTGTTGACTTTTGGATCGCAGCCATTCTGACTGGTGTGAAATGGTACCTCATTGTGGTTTTGATTTGCATTTCTCTGATAATGAGTGATGTTGAGCATCTTTTCATGTGTTTGTTAGCCATTCGTATGTCTTCTTTGGAGAAATGTCTATTTAGTTCTTTGGCCCATTTTTTGATTGGGTCATTTATTTTTCTGGAGTTGAGCTGCATAAGCTGCTTGTATATTTTTGAGATTAGTTGTTTGTCAGTTGCTTCATTTGCTATTATTTTCTCCCATTCAGAAGGCTGTCTTTTCACCTTGCTTATAGTTTCCTTTGTTGTGCAGAAGCTTTTAATTTTAATTAGATCCCATTTGTTTATTTTTGCTTTTATTTCCAGTATTCTGGGAGGTGGATCATAGAGGATCCTGCTGTGATTTATGTCAGAGAGTGTTTTGCCTATGTTCTCCTCTAGGAGTTTTATAGTTTCTTGTCTTACGTTTAGATCTTTAATCCATTTTGAGTTTATTTTTGTGTATGGTGTTAGAAAGTGATCTAATTTCATTCTTTTACAAGTGGTTGACCAGTTTTCCCAGCACCACTTGTTAAAAAGATTGTCTTTAATCCACTGTATATTCTTGCCTCCTTTGTCGAAGATAAGGTGTCCATAGGTGTGTGGATTTATCTCTGGGCTTTCTATTTTGTTCCATTGATCTGTCTTTGTGACAGTACCATACTGTCTTGATGACTGTAGCTGTGTAGTAAAGCCTAAAGTCAGGCATGTTGATTCTTCTAGATTACTGTACCCAGCAAGGATCTCATTAAATATGAAGGAGAAATCAAAAGCTTTACACACAAGCAAAAGCTAAGAGAATTCAGCACCACCAAACCAGCTCTCCAACAAATGCTAAAGGATCTTCTCTAGACAGGGAACACAGAAAGGGTGTATAAACTCGAACCCAAAACAACAAAGTAAATGGCAATGGGATCATACTTATCAATAATTACCTTAAATGTAAATGGGTTGAATGCCTCAACCAAAAGACAAAGACTGGCTGAATGGATGCAAAAACAAGACCTCTATATATGTTGTCTACAAGAGACCCACCTCGAAACAGGGGGAATATACAGACTGAAAATGAAGGGCTGGAAAAAGATATCTCACTCAAATGGAGACCAAAAGAAAGCAGGAGTAGCAATACTCCTATCAGATAAAATAGACTTTAAAACAAAGCCCGTGAAGAGAGACAAAGAAGGACACTACATAATGATCAAAAGATCAATCCAAGAAGAAGATATAACAATTATAAATATATATGCACCCAACATAGGAGCACCACAATATGTAAGACAAATACTAACAACTATGAAAGGGGAAATTAACAATAACACAATAATAGTGGGAGACTTTAATACCCCACTCACATCTATGGACAGATCAACTAAACAGAAAATTAACAAAGAAACACAAACTTTAAATGATACAATAGACCAGTTCAGTTGCTCAGTCGTGTCCGACTCTTTACGACCCCATGAATCGCAGTATGCCAGGCCTCCCTGTCCATCACCAACTCCTGGAGTTCACTCAGACTCACGTCCATTGAGGCCGTGATGCCATCCAGCCATCTCATCCTTTGTCGTCCCCTTCTCCTCCTGCCCCCAAACCCCCAGTTAGACCTAATTGATATCTAAAGGACATTTCACCTCAAAACAATGAATTTCACCTTTTTCTCAAGTGCCATAAATCTAGCCTTGGTAAATTCAAAAAACTGAATCATTCCAAGCATTTTTCTGATCACAATGCTGTAAGATTAGATCTCAATTACAAGAGAAAAACTATTAAAATTCCAACATATGGAGGCTGAACAACATGCTGCTGAATAACTACTTCTTAAGAGAGAGATTTATCAGATTGGGTTTTTAAGAAAAATCTAACTCTAGGCTGGTTAAAATATAAATGTCTAATGAAAACTACCCTGAAAGTATGTATTTTACAGTTAAGATAGTTTTCATTAGATATTTATGTATGTACTGGTATGAAAAACTGGTATGCAAATGCTACCAAAAATGAAGGTTGTATCAATATAACATGATATTACAGGGTTTAAGATCAAAAAAACATTAATACAGATAAAGAAAAACAGCACACAGTAAAAAGCAAAACATAATAATCATAACTTTATTACTAAGAAAACAGAGTTTAATACAGAAAGCAAACAAATGACTGAATAATGAGAAAACAATATCCAAATCCATAAACATGGAAGAATATCTGACTGCATGTCTCTCAGAAACTAACATATCAGACAAAAATTTTTTCATGTCAAAGCCTCCTGCAGAAGGTAGGTTGAGGGTATTTCCTTTTCCTTTCAAGTTTATTATGTTCCACTTTTTGTGGTTGCTTTTATCTAAGATAAGTTGCACACGAGCTGATACTACTTCACATTAAATGGACCAAACTCCCTTATTTACTGATCAGATAAAAGCTAATTTTTCTTACAGAAACAGGTGTTGTAGCAGAAAACATCTAGGTTGAAGTGAATGCTATGGTACATGTACAATGATTTTTTAAAGTCCTTATCAAGTCATGAGATTCTAAACTAGGAATGGAAGACTCTCAACCCCAGCCATTGGTCTGTAAGATTCAACATACCCTAGCTCCTTGAAAACAAAAAATGTTAACACTTAAATAAAGCAGTAGGCCTAAGCTGTTCACCGGAGAGTCCACAAAATTAAGGGAAAAGTGCATGAAAAGTGAGCTCTGGGCAAACTATCTCTATACTGAGAAACTGCCTATGGATCCCACTGTTAACCTAAAATAAAGATGGTGACCTGGCAAATCCCACAGACAGAGGAGCCTGCTGGACACAGTCCGTGGGGTCACCGAAGAGTCAGACACAACTTAGCGACTCAACAGCAATGATGGGTTATTTTGCTTGGGCTCAGAAGAGAACTGTGAGTTAGGGTCTGTAACCATGGTGAGCCACAAGTTCCCACATAAGAAAAGGAGAAGGTTTTTACTGAGGGAAAAGGAAGGTGGAGGGCTTCCTCTTCTGGGAGAAGAGTTCATGGCTTTCCATTCACTGAGTCGGATCAGGAAAGGAGTGTTTCTTCTCCCTGTCGGCCTCTGCTATAATCCCAGGGCATGAGAGCTCCCTCTTTTCGTCTCCTAACTCTTTTTAGTAGAGGTTTATGTTTATAGAGGTTTTCCCTTCATGAATCTCAGCCTTGTCCTGACAAAGGGGCTTGCATAACTCAGGGAAGCGATAAGCCATGTGATGCAGCATCACCCAAGATGGATGAGTCACAGTGAAGAGTTCTGACAAAACATGGTCCGCTGGAGGAAGGAATGGCAAACCACTCAAATACTTTCGCCACAAGAACCCCATGAACAGTACAATGATAAGACAAAAAGACATGACACTGGAAGATGAGCCCCCCAACGTCACAAGGTGTTCACTATGCTAATGGGGAAGAGCAGAAGGTAATAGCTCCAGAAAGAAGCCACTGGACAAAGTGGAAACGATGCTCAGTTGTGTAGGCATCTGGTGGTGATCCAATGCTGTAAAGAACAGTATTGCATAGGAACCTGGTATGTTAGGTCCATGAATCAAGGTAAACTGCACATGGTCAAGCAGGAGATGGCAAGAATGAACATCCACATCCTAGGAATCAGTGAACTAAAATTGATGAGAATGGACAAATTTAATTCAGATGACCATTATGTCTACTACTGGGGAAAGAATCCCTTTGAAGAGATGAAGTAGTCCTCACAGTCAACAAGAATCCAAAACGCAGTAATTGGATACAATCTAAAAGAGAAAGAATGATCCCAGTTCATTTCCAAGGCAACTCATTCAATATCACAGTAATCCAAGTCTATGCCCCAACACTAATGCAGAAGTTGAAGTTGAACAGTTCTATGAAGACC
Organism: Aepyceros melampus; assembly: GCA_006408695.1. Taxonomy (NCBI): domain Eukaryota; kingdom Metazoa; phylum Chordata; class Mammalia; order Artiodactyla; family Bovidae; genus Aepyceros; species Aepyceros melampus. The sequence goes on along the minus strand of SJXQ01008234.1, from coordinate 153,099 downwards.
TCCAAGATCTGGTATAACTCATAACAAACAAAGATGTTCTTTCATGACAGGGGGTTGGGGTGCAAAAGTAGGAAGCCAAAAGATACCCAGAATAACAGGCATGTTTGGCCTTGGAATACAAAAATGAAGCAGGGCAAATGCTCAAAGTTTTCTCAAGAGCACATGCTGGTCATAGCAAACACCTCTTTCAACAACACAAGAGACAACTCTACACATGGACATCACCAGATGGTCAATACTGAAATCAGATTTGATTACATTCTTTGCAGTGGAAGATGGAGAAGTTCTATACATTCAGCAAAAATGAGACCTGGATTTGATTGTGGCTCAATGAGCTCCTTATTGCAAGATTCACGCTTAAACTGAAGAAAATAGAAAACCATAGACCATTCAGGTATGACCTAAATCAAATCCCTTATGATTATACAGTGGAGGTGACGAACAGATTCAAGGGATTAGATCTGGTAGACTGAGTGCCTGAAGAACTATGGACAGAGGTTTGGAACACTGTACAGGAGTCAGTGATCAAAACCATACCAAAGAAAAAGAAATACAAGAAGTCAAAGCGGTTGTCTGAGGAGGCATTACACATAGCTGATGAAAGAAGAGAAACAAAATGCAAGGGGGAAAGGGGAAGACATACCCAACTGAATGCAAAGTTCCAGAGAATAGCAAGGAGAGATAAGAAGGCCTTCTTCAAATAAAAGTACAAAGAAGCAGAGGAAAACAATAGAATGGAAAAGCCTAGAGATCTCTTCAAGAAAACTGTGAAGCTATCAAGGCAACATTTCATGCAAGGGTGGAGATAATAATGGACAGAAATATCAAGGACCTAACAGAAGCAGAAGAGATTAAGAAGAGGTGGCAAGACTCATATAAGAATTCTACAAAAGGTCTTAATGACCCAGATAACCACAATGGTGTGGTCACTCACCTAGAGCCAGACATCCTGGAGTATGAAGTCAAGTGAGCCTTAGGAACATTACTACCAACAAAGCAAGAGGAGGTGATTGATAGAATTTCAGCTGAGCTATTTCAAATCCTAAAACATGATACTATTAAAATGCTGCAGTCAATATACCAACAAATTTGGAAAACTCAGTCATGGCCACACGACTGGAAAAGGTCACTTTTCATTTCAATGCCAAAGAAGGGGCAATGCCAAAGACTGTTCAAACTACCATTGCTCTCATTTTGCATCCTAGCAAAGTAATGCTCAAAATCCTTCAAGTTAGGCTTCAACAGTACATGAACAGAGAACTTTCAGATGTACAAGCTCAGTTAGAAAAGGCAGAGGAACCAGAAATCAAATTGCCAACATTCACTATCAGATCATAGAGAAAGCAAGGGAATTCCAAAAAAACATCTACTTCTGTTTCATTGACTATGTTAAAGCCTTTGACTGTGTGGATCACAGCCAACTGTGGAAAATTCTTCAAGAGATGGGAATACCAGACCACCTTACCTGCATCCTGAGAAACCTGTAAGCAGGTCAAGAAGCAAGAGTTAGAACTGGACATGGAACAATGGACTGGTTCAAAACTGAGAAAACATATGTCAAGACTATATATTGTTACCCTGCTTGTTTAACTTATTTGCAGAGTACATCATGTGAAATACTGGACTGGATGATTCCCAAGCTGGATTCAAGATTCCCAGAAGAAATATCAATAACCTCAGATATGCAAATACTACTACTTTAACGGCAGAAAGTGCAGAGGAACTAAAGAGCCTCTTGATGAGGGTGAAAAAGGAGAGTGTAAAAGCTGTCTTAAAACTCAACATTCAAAAAACTAAGATCATGGTATCCAGTTCCATCACTTCATGTCAAATAAATGGGGAAAAACTAAAAGCAGTAACAGATTCATCTTCTTGGGCTCCAAAGTCACTGGATGGTGATTGCAGCCACAAAATTAAAAGATGCTTACTCCTTGGAATGAAAACTATGACAAATGTAGACAGTTTATTAGAAGACAGAGACATCATTTTGCCAACAAGGGTCATATACTCAAAGCTATGGCTTTTCCAGTAGTCATGGATATGAGAGATGGACCATAAAGAAAGCTGAATGTCAAAGAATTGATGCCTTCAACTTGTGGTGCTGGCAAGATTCTTGAGAGTCCCTTGGACAGCAAGGAGATCAAATCAGTGAATCCCAAAGGAAATCAAGCCTGAATATTCATTGGAAAGACTGATGCTGAAGCTGAAGCTCCCATACTCTTGCCACCTAATGCAAAGACTCTTTGGAAAAGACCCTGATGCTGAGAAAGATTGAAGGCAAAGGGAGAAGAGGCAGCAGAGGACAAAATGATTAGATAGCATTACCAACTCAATGGACACGCATCTGAACAAACTTCAGGAGATACTGAAGGACAGGTAAGCCTGGCATTTTGCAGTCCATGGGGTCACATTGAGTTGGACATTACTCAGGACTGAACAACAACAAACCATGTACTTAAATTACAGGGCAACTTTAAGACACGAAGTAGGAAAACATAGGAGAAAAACACAGCTCCTTTCCTGAATACTTACTATGTGCTAAACATGTCAGTTTCAAAGGATCAGATAAGGATATTGATCTTGTTGTTCAGATGCTAAGTCATGTCTGACTCTTTGTGACCCCATGGACTGCAGCAAACCAGGCCTCCCTGTCCTTCATCATCTCCCAGAGTTTGCTCAAACTCATGTCCATGGAGCTGGTGATGCCATCCAACCACCTCATTCTCTGTTGCTTCCTTCTCTGCATGCCATAAATCTTTCCCAGCATCAGGGTCTTTTCTAATAAGTCAGCTGTTCACATCAGGTGACCAAAGTATTGGAGCTTCAGCTTCAGTCCTTCCAATGAATATTCAGGACTGATTTTCTTTAGGATTGACTGGTTTGATCTCCTTGCTATCCAAGGAACTCTCAAGAATCTTTTCTAGCACCACAGTTTAAAAGCATCATTTCTTTGGTGTACAGACTTCTTTATGGTCCAACTCTCACATCCATACATAACTACTGAAAAAACCATAGCTTTGACTCATAGACCTTTGTTGGCAAAGTGACGTTTCTGCTTTTTAATACTCTGTCTAGTTTTGGCATAGCTTTTCTTTCAAGAATCAGGCATCTTTTAATTTCACGGCTGCAGTCACCATCAGCAGTGATTTTCAGGTTGACAAAATTTGAGCATGAAGAAATAGGATACATCTCAAAATTCTCTTTTACCACGTGAGAAAACCTGTTGAAATCATGAAAACCAGAAGATATCTCCAGCAGATATACTTATTAATACCAATAACATAAAATTTAAGCATATACATAACACTCTGCTACTAACTTTGAATTCTAAAACACACCAGCTACTTATGAGGTCTAGAAAAACATTCAGTTGCTACAATGCAATCACTTTTAATTTTAAAAATAGGGCAGATTTCTACAACTGCAGTATAAGGTTTAAAAATGGTCATGATAACTGGAAAAATATAAATGCTTTGCCTTCATAAAACAAACTTACAGTTTGGACAGGCTTGTATCCACTGAAATACAGTAGAACATTTTATCTAGGTTGAGTTCTGCAAATGTGCTTAAACTTCCACCAAGGAAATATTCTTTGGTCTCTTCTTGAACCATTCACTTACTTACTACATTTACATTATAGTAAGAACAATATTAACCAGTGAGGATGCCATTTCTAAATGTTCTTTTTCATGTATACATAACAAAGATAAGGCTGTCTTCCTATCCCCCACCCAAAATAGAATGTAATTTCATCTTTTATTTTTTTAAGGTAGCAAATTCACTGCTATAAAATAGTAAATTGCTTAAACATTTAACATGTGGGTAACTTCACGGCTTTGTGGATGGGGGAGATTTCTGGCACTTAGAGTTCAGAAAATGCTTCTCTTTGCCTCATGTCATCTACATTCAGTTCTACATATGCTTCATATTTGTCTTAGAAACCATTTAATAATCCCCTGGTCCCGGTGAACTCCAATTACTTTTTTATATTTTCAGCTGTGACTTTTCACTTGTCTCTGAGGACAGGTACATTAACTAAAGGACAAAGTTAATATCAGGTACAACATTCTTTAAAACATCAGGAATGCTCCATGACACCACATTTAACACTTCTATCTCATTTCAGAGTCCATGTTCACAGGAAGGCCTGAGAAGGGAGTTGGGATTTGTGGTAGGAGAGGAAACAGATTCTTTGTTTATTTGACTAAGAAAAAAGTTAATTTGTGGAGCTCAAGTATATATCAAAGTAACACATTGCTTAATGGCCACCAAAGTATTAGGAAGGTTGGTCAAAATTAAATTTCTGGTAATTATCAAATAATTGAGTTAGAAATAATTGGTAGATAGAAAGAGGTTCCTTGAATCTACACAATAGATACTACAAAATTATCAACATATGTGTACATAAAAGTAAATTGTGTAAATGAAGTCCAACATCTTCAAAACATCACTTTTCAAAAGAAGTATGAGGGAAATCTAATAACCGATAAAACTAGCCAATATGATACAGATCAAAGTAAGAATTTATCTTATGGATTAGGGAAAAAAAAAAACCCAAACTTCAGAAAACCTTTCATCTCACTTCAACTACTTATGAACTACATGAATTCTATTAATGAAAATTACTTTAATTTAATAAATTGTACTTATAAAAAGAAAAAAGAACAAGCTTTTAATAATGAATCACTTCATTTTAGAATAAATTTAAATCAATGCCACGATGAAATTCAAGTCATAATTCTGTGAATAGAAACCAATTGTTTTAACCTATCATGGGAATTCAGAGCAAATGCCTAACAACTTATTTGTAAATCTTAATAAAATAACAACAAAGCTAGTAAGTTGGGAAATAATGGCATTTAAAAAGTGGTAGTAAATAAAATAAAATAGTACTTTGCATTAAAATACTAACTATACAAGAAGTTTCACGATTCTAATGGTTCAGCGAATTAAAAAGTAAATGAGTTTTATATTATCAGTAAATATTTTATATTTGTGTACCATTTTTTCATATCCTTATTTAAAAAGATCAAAGTAATGGAAGAAGAACCTCATATTTTAAGCAGTCATATAAAAACCTAGTATAACTTTAAAAAGTCATAAAATGAACATTTTTTCAGATTATTTCACAAGATTGATTTTCTTCTAAGGATATAATTCTGTCACTGCTGTATTATGTTTCAATCATCTGAAGCATTACATACAACTACAATTAACTTATGTAACATCTATATCATCTGTAACAAATTCTAAGAACCAAAAGCAATCACAATATGAAGGACTGATTTGTTTAGCTAGTATAATCTGAAGCATTTAACTCTTCATTTATTTATTGATATATTTTTCTGTTGGAGAAAACTGAGAAAAATTGACAGAAAATAAAAATCACTGAAGAAGTTAAACAAAGAAGGTGTGTGATTTCATTGAGTTTAGTATATTATCTTTATACATCTTAGTGTCTTGTGAAAATTTCACCTTACATGGTAAAATTTATTACTGCTTAAGCAACAGTCATTATTAAGACTGTCTGCAGGCCACTTAGATCAGCATTTTCTGATTTTTTTTTAAGAAGTTATTTTTGGAGTTCACAAGGAAAGGCACCCTATGCACCGGGGCAAACCACTACAAAGTCTATCATAATACTTTGAATTTTGAAGAATAACTGATTCTGTTTTCATTTGCCTACAATTTTAAGTGAAAATGTCAAGGCAAGTTCAAGTCAATAAACATTTCTGAATGCCTACACAAGCTGTCTTGAAATAGGGAGCACACGAGTATAAAGGGAGGATTCCAAGAGGAAATATTGTCATTCATACTTTATGGATAACAGGAGTCAAGCAAGCACTAGAAAAATGGTCTCTCAGGTAGAAAAACTCACCAGGGTAAACAGAGATGCATCAGGTGACATGGTACTGCACAGAACTATAGTAGCTCAGATATCTGAGGGCAAACTGCTCAGTGAAGGAAGAATCAGGATGCCAAAATTAAGCAAGAGCCAGACCAGACTAAGGCTGTATGATCTGACTGAGTTTTGTCCAAGAGGGGATGAGGAGCGTCTGGAAGGTTTAGATAATGATGGGATTCAGGGCAGCCACCCCAAAATATACCACTACTTTGACATACTGATTGTTATGAATTAAAGTTACTTGAGAAACAACGGGTACAGGACACTCTGCTGCTGCTGCTGCTAAGTCGCTTCGGTCGTGTCCGACTCTATGCGACCCCATGAGTCCTCTATGTCACCCTGAAAGTGGGAAATCAATTTCCCGAGTGGAAGCTACCTTCCCTGCCCCAGGAGGTAGAGAGACATTCTCACGGCCAGAGATGGGGGATTCAGGGCCCACAGACTCTGTTTAGTGTCTCCACTAATTAGTATTCAAGACTGTTTCTTTGTCTAGTCAGTTCTTCATAAATGTATTACTATCATTTTTTTTTTGTCTAAAAGAGTTTATCAACAGCCTGCACTGATCACTTAAGACCCTTGTATATAAAAAATTTTTTTTCCTTCTGTCAATCTGCCTTGTGTCAAATATTAGACCAGACAAAAGAATCTATAAGGATACAGTGGGGGAAATTTCCTTCCTGACAAGGAGAGTCATGTTGTAGATTTGCAATTAGCAAAATCTAATGCTAGCTACGATGAGGTCAGAGCTGAAAACAAAAGAGACACTTCTTGAGGGGGGGCAGTTCTTGGAAAGAAGATGAATTCAAACTTTTTAAACATCATGCACTTAACATTTTGCACATGTCAAAATGGAGGGATAATGAAGATTAGATGCAAAAACATAGGAATTGGCACATAAGTAATACTTTACATCATGAGACTTGGTGACCAGACCCAGAGGGTATATGTCTAGTAAAGAAAGAGATGCATGTTAAGTCACTTCAATTATATCTGACTGTGACCACATGGACCATAGCCCACCAGGCTCCTCTGTCCATTGGATTAGCCAGGCAATAATACTGGAGTGGGTTGCCGTACCCTTCTCTCCAGGTGATCTTCTTGACCCAGGGATCACACCCGCATCTCTTACATCTCCTGCACTAGCAGGTGGATTCTTTACCACTAGCACCACCTGGGAACCCCTATTAAAGAAGGTCAGATATTTTTCTAAAGGTACTAAGTAATGGTGGCAAACAGATCATTTCAGATTGAAAATATAAGCCAAAGTTCAAGAAACTATAGTCCATGGGTCTCCAGCCTCCTGCCTGTTGTCTGTGAATGAAGCTTTATGGAAACACGGCCACACCCATTCTTCAACACCTCTGTCAGATATCTACGGCATGTATGTCTATGGCTGCTTTTGCACTGCAGCAGAGTGGAATGGTTGCGACCAAGACCACAGGCGTCCAGCATTCTTGCCTGAAGAATTCCGCGGACAGAAGAGCCTGGCAGGCTACAGTTCACGGGGTCAGAGTAGGACACAACTGGGCAACGAAAACTTTACAGGGAAAACCTACCACACCTAATATAAAACACTGATCTTGGATCAGAGGAAAGAAAGTGGCCCAATTATCGCCTGTAAAATGAGAGCATTCTACTAAACGATTCTAAGATCCTTTGCTTTTTAACCACTTCTTGCTACTCGAAAGGGCAAGAATTGACATCCCTGACAAACGTCATGTGATAACATGAAATGAGCACAGCACTTATTCTTGAACTGAGGATAATAACATCTGTGATAATCAACTCTTAGGACTGCTCTGAGGATTAAATGGGATCATTTATTTTAAAATAAAAGGATGGTGACTCATTATTTCAAACATTCAATGTGTCTGTTATTGCTAACATTAACATAATTATACTAATAATGCGTATTAACAGGCCATATTTGGGGTGAGAGTTAGGTTCTGAGAATTATAAATGGAGTGAGTGTTGCATTTCTTACAAATGGGAAGAACAAGAAACACAAGATCAGTTATATTCTCATTGGTTGAGCCAAAATCTAAAACCTCAGTTATTACCATAAACACATTAAGTTTTTCAAAAAGACAGGCATAGTTACTTTTGAAAGGATCAAGAAATGGGTATAATACTCACAGTACTCAGAAGAGACATGCAGACTTAACAATCCTGTCATTCCAAAATAAGAATTTTCCGTTACTGACACTAGAATTATATTGGCAACACTAGTCATTCTACTTTAGCAGGTACCAATGGATAAAATATCTCAGCATTTGACTACAGTATCAACTTCAGAGTCCCATAAAATAAAACCTGTGGTGCCTGGAAAACTGAATCATACTATACTTTTCAAAAGATTCACATATAAACTTATTGTAAGTAGCATTCAAGCCAAAGCATGTTTGGAATAAGGAGCTTTTTGCACTGATTCCATCATCTTTTCATTCTTTCAATAAAAGAACAGTTGAGTTTCTAGAAAACTGCCAAAGTAATCTATTTGTAGGTAGCTATAGATTTTTATCCCAAGGGAACAGTGCATAGGCTTGGGAATCTTCTTACCATCTTCCTGTCTCTAATGAAGCAACCCACAGACAAGAATTTGTTTTATTGTTTTTGCTTTTTCTTAGAATGTATAGCATTAGAACAGAAAAAATTTTGTAAAAAAAAAAAATGACACATCATACAAACACTATATAAGACTTGGCAAAAGCATTATAATATGAAAGATATTTACAATGTGCCTGTAACCTGAACTCTATCAAAATTCTACTATTAAGGAGACCTTGGAGGGAAGTGGCTTGCCTTCTCAAGTAGGTTTTAGGATTAATAACTTCTGTACAAACACACACACACACACACACACACACACACATAAAACACCAACACACAAACACCTGGAAAGCTTTTGGACATGAGTGAAATCGTTCCAATTATTTCTGCCGACAAATTCATGATATATTGTCTGCCTATTCAGCTTTCAGAAACAAATCAAAAAATCCTTCTCTAACGTCATCTGTTTCGCTTTTGTTCACTCAATTTCACATGATGTAAAATTGGAGATTATACTGCCTTTCTTATTAAAGAAAAAAAAGTGAAAGTGTTACTCAGTCATGTCCGACTCTTTGTGACCCCATGGACTGTATGTAGCCCACCAGGCTCCTCTGTCCATGGAATTCTCCAGGCAAGGGTACTGGAATGGGGAGCCATTCCCTTCTCCAGGGGATCTTCCAGACCCAGGGACCAAATCTGGGCTCCTGCACTGCAGACAGATTCTTTACCATCTGAGCCAGCAGAGAAGCCCCTGTTCACTAAACCTTAGTACTTCTAACTCTTAAATATATCTTGATTATATCATTTCTGCCCATTCACTGTACAATTCCCCTAGTCCTAGCCACCACCACTGATTTTTAGACTTATTGCAATAGCCTCTAAATGAAGTCAAATGCACCAAGGAATCCCTCTGGACCACTTCAGCCCATTCTCTGTGCTGCATCCAAAATGATGTACACAATGTAGACCTGATGACATCGCTTTCCACTGTGCAGTGCTCCGTTACAGAGCTCAAACTTGACCCGTGCCTGTGAAGGTCACGTCATAGCTCTCCCCAGTGTGTAACTCACTCTCTGCTTTTGACATGCTGGCTCTTTCCAGTCTAACCACTCTGTGTGCTACTGTTTCCAAATAGAAACGCTCTTCCTCTTAGTCCTCAGAAACTCAGACCTCACTCAAATATCAGTTTTCAAATTTCAGCTTTCTCCCTTATATTTAAGATCTATCCTGACATTCTACTCTGGGCTAAACTGCCCCTTTCTGCAACAGACCAAGTTCAAGTTCTTACCTTAGGGTAATAGACAGATAGTGACCAGGGTCCTGTGACCTCCCAGCCACTGGGTCACTTTCCAGGCTAATTTCCAACATTTAATTAATTTCTTATTGTTAGGAATCTTCATTTACAGAAACAAAAAACCAAAACAAAATTATTACCTTACTTAATAAAGTCTAGAAAATTAGCACATATGGAAATGCCTCATTCTTCTAAAGTAAGATGTAGTTTTTAAATGTATTATGTTATTAAATAAGTTACACATATGTCAAAATATCTGACACAGAGATATTCAATGAATGTTATATGAATTTATATTAAGCAATTAATTAATTAAGACAGTAGGATAGTTCCTTGTAAAGTGCTAACTTTATTTTTCTTAGTCACTAAGTACTGTCCAACTCTTTTGTGACCTCCATGGACTACAGCCTGTAATTCGCCAGACTCCTCGTCCATGGAATTTTCCAGGCAAGAATACTGGAGTGGGCTGCCATCTCCTTCTCCAGGGGGTCTTCCCAATCCATGAATCAAACTCGCGGCTCCTGCACTGGCAGGTGGGTTCCTTACCACTGAGCCACCAGGGAAGCCCCAAAGCACTACCTAGACAGCACTTAAAAGCAAGTTTAAAATGGATTAGTAAGAAACAGCACTGGTTTGAGTTTTAATGATTATGAAATCACTTTTGGGCAGGAGCTGGCTACACATGGAGGCACAGATTTCTTGAAAGATGGGAGAAAAACTAATCTTGCAACTCTTGTTAAAGAGACAAAAAAAAAAAGGGGGGGGGGGGAGGTGCCAAAATGGAAGGACTAGACTTAACCCAATTTTTTAAAAAAGCCAGACAATGAGAACAGGAAGATACATGAGAGAAACAAATACAAGAGAAACAATTTTTAAAACTCCATGAGTCTTGTGATAAGGATTAAAGTACAGAGTGATCAATAATCGCTCAGAACACGAATATCCTACCACTTGATTCATATTTAACATGACTATGCTGCTACTGATAAGTCACTTCAGTTCAGTTCAGTTGCTCAGTCATGTCCGACTCTTTGCGACCCCATGAATCACAGCACGCCAGGCCTCCCTGTCCATCACCAACTCCCGGACTTCACTGAGACTCACGTCCATCGAGTCAGTGATGCCATCCAGCCATCTCATCCTCGGTCGTCCCCTTCTCCTCCTGCCCACAATCCCTCCCAGCATCAGAGTCTTTCCCAATGAGTCAACTCTTCGCCTGAGGTGGCCAAAGTACTGGAGCTTCAGCTTTAGCATCATTCCCTCCAAAAAATCCCAGGGCTGATCTCCTTCAGAATGGACTGGTTGGATCTCCTTGCAGTCCAAGGGACTCTCAAGAGTCTTCTCCAGCACCACAGTTCAAAAGCATCAATTCTTTGGCACTCAGCTTCTTCACAGTCCAACTCTCACACCCATACATGACCACAGGAAAAACCATAGCCTTGGCTAGATGGCCCTTGTTGGCAAAGTAATGTCTCTGCTTTTCAACATGCTATCTAGGTTGGTCATAACTTTCCTTCCAAGGAATAAGCGTCTTTTAATTTCATGGCTGCAGTCACTATCTGCAGTGATTTTGGAGCCCAAACAAATGAAGTCTGACACCGTTTCTACTGTTTCCCCATCTATTTCCCATGAAGTGATGGGACCAGATGCCATGATCTTCGTTTTCTGAATGTTGAGCTTTAAGCCAACTTTTTCACTCTCCTCTTTCACTTTCATCAAGAGGCTTTTTAGTTCCTCTTCACTTTCTGCCATAAGGGTGGTGTCATCTGCATATCTGAGGTTATTGATATTTCCCCCAGCAATCTTGATTCCAGCTTGTGCTTATTCCAGCCCAGCGTTTCTCATGATGTACTCTGCATAGAAGTTAAATAAGCAGGGTGACAATATACAGCATTGACGTACTCCTTTTCCTATTTGGAACCAGTCTGTTGTTCAGTGATATCCACTTCTGTGTGACCCCATAGACGGCAGCCCACCAGGCTCCCCCGTCCCTGGGATTCTCCAGGCAAGAACACTGGAGTGGGTTGCCTTTCCTTCTTCAGTGCATGAAAGTGAAAAGTGAAAGTGAAGTCGCTCAGTTGTGTCTGACCCTCAGCGACCCCATGGACTGCAGCCTACCAGGCTCCTCAGTCCATGGGATTCTCCAGGCAAGAGAACTAGAGTGGGGAACCTGACTATAATCATTCAAAATTGCTCTACCACATCTTTATGTAAAAGACATCCACTATGGATCATACAAAAGTAAAAAGATGTCATAAAATCCTGTAGTATAGATATTTTTAGAAAGAGAAACTACTGAGGTCCAATCAATCACATCCCACTCCTTTACAAATAAAAATTCTGACCTAAAGTTCAGAGAAATGAAATAACTTGGCAAGGTCAATAGGTATGTTATTTACTCATCTAATACTTGTACCTTGAATACCACTCCATGTTCACTTCTTTACCATGCCAAAAATCTAGAACTTAAAAGCAATTCTTTCTATTCAACATCTCCCTTATAATAATATAATTTATATTTCTCCATGAAGTAAAAACTTTTTAGATATTATAAACAAAGCCAGGTTTGGCTATGTTCATAGTAACATATGTATTGGTTAATTTATAATTAATTACTGAAGTATAACATGTAATTTTAAAATAATAAATGATACTGAAATACATTTGGTCCCATCTTTGTAAAGAAATAGCATAACATAAACTAAAGGCCATTTCCACTGTTTAAAACAGAATTCAGTGTGTGCGCATGCACGCACACACACACAAATCTAATAAAAGAAATCCCCAGGCATATTTTTTGAAAAACTGAATGACCAAACCAATTGTTCATTTCCTTTTCAAGAGATAAAATTCATCTAAGCCTCTTAATAAAGGCGGCTACTTTCATTTACTTTGCTCCTGTGCATTTCATGTTAAATTCTATAAACTCATTTACTAGAACAGCAGTGCCAAATAAATTCACCAACAACTTTGCTCATCTGACCAAGTTTAGTAAACTACTTAAAATAGATAATTAAATAGTGACTCCAAAACCCCATAGTTAATCAATGAAAAAAATATGAATCAGAAAACCAAGCAAAAGTCCTCTGGAATTCATTCTATTTGTACATCCATTAGAACATCATTCTATCTGAAAATAAACAACCTTTATTCATTAAAAGAAAGACTACCAGAAAGTATGTCCTGTGAGAATCAGTTCTTTATACATCACCAGTTACACGTCCATCACAATTAATCTTAGGTAATTTCCATACCCTATAACACAAACTTTCCAGTAACCATTTGGCCAGAAGCAAATATCTTCTAAAACTTAAAAAAACAGTCAATTCTTTCTATTCAACACCTCCTACAAGAATGACTTCATCATTTCTCATCTTTGTGTTGGACACGAATCCCATCATGACTGAAATTGCTAAAAGGTTCTAAAGGTATTTTAAACTAGTATTTAGATTTTATTATTGATTTAGACAGGAAACACCCAAACTCACTATATACAAGACAACAAATGAAAACATTTGAAGAATTTTGTGGAAGTGACTGCACTTCTACTACAGAAGCTGTGTATAAACATGAGAGAGAAAACTTTCATGTATCTAAAGTGATGACATCATAAACATTTAACATATGATAAAGTTAGAATTTTCTAAGGGAAAAATCAAGGTATCCATAAGGCTACAAGAGCAACATGGTTAAGAAGTGAGTAAAGAATCTGCCTGCAATGTGGGAGACCTGGGTTTGATCCCTGGGCTGGGAAGATCCCTTGGAAAAGGGAATGGCTACTCACTCCAGTATTCTTGCCTGGAGAATTCCATGGACAGAGGAGCCTGGTGGGCTACAGTCCATGGAGTTGCAAAGAGTCAGACACAGTTGAGTGACTAACACTTTCACTTTTCACTAAGAAAGGAGTAGAAAGGGGAATTGGGCTGAATCCCTAGGTTATTCATTGGCTATTAAACACACACACACACACACACACAAATCCATTCAAAAATAAATATCAATAAACTAGAGACCTGAAACATACATAGCTGATTCTTGAAAAATGTGGGAGTTAGGGGTGCCAACCCTTTGTATGGTTGAAAATCGACACAACTTATAGTCAGCCCTCCAAATATGTGATTCCTCCTCTCTCCCACAGTTCTCAGCATCCACACATTCAACCAGTTCGAGTGGTGTAGTATCATAGCATTTAACTACTGAAACAAATCTGCACAAGTGGATCTGCACAGTTCAAATCAATATTGTTCAAAGGTAAACTGTGCCTGGTAAAAAGTAAATCCAATATGGAGGCAGTAAGAATTACAATAGGAGTGCTCTCTCTGTTTGTCTTGTAAGAAATTTTACCTCAAAAATAAATCTTAACAAAAAACACATCTCACATCTTCGTAGTCTGGTAGTTGTACAGTTAACAGGATGAAATATACAGAACAAGAAGTGAAAGTGAAAAATATACATGATAGGTTCTGTTAAGAAATTTAACAAGATCACAGATTTTTTATGTTAACTTCAATAAAGGCCAGTACCCTGTGAAGCTAAAGTAAAAAACTATTAGCATTTAAAATAAGGAATCAATATGTTTTTCCAATTGTCCTTTGTTCTTTATTAGGAAGAAACATTAAACACATATATTTGGGTATATGTGTATTTTTAATCTTTTTCTATCTTATTATTTAACACATTCATGAGAGCATAAGAGTAACAAGTGTATATGATAAACTGCACATTGCATTGATTCTGTTCCTGGCTCTGCCCCTGGTGAGCGTGGAACCTTCTGGAAACAATTTACATCTCTGTGACAGTTCCCCAGATGTGAATGTATCAAGTGTCGATTGATGTTGGCTTTCTATTTTTTTTTTATTTGCTGACATGTTCAAATATTAAACATTTTGAAGTATTTTAAAGATCATGTATTCTGATCTGTTATGTCAATAAGCTACTTCCTGAGAACCAGAACTAAATTAGGCACTTTTGAAAGTTTATTTATGTTTTTCAAAGCATTAAAATTCCATATGGGAATTTATGTTTTTTGCTTAAGTAAATTCATGAAAAGATTCCTATCTCTTCTAAAGCACCAATAAAATGATTGCCTGCATTGTCAGAAGAAAGTAGAGTCCTACAGTAATCACCCAGATAATTATCATAAAATCATTTTTCTGTGGAAACTGATAAACTTTTTATCAAGTAAAATTAAAGAGTTTGGTTGGTTTCTCAATTTCAAATTTCCATTTAGATTTGTAGCCAATTTTCTTCTGCTTTTAAAAATTAAACATTTCTCTGGTGCCTATTACATGATCAGCTATGTTTATGCAGTAAGAAAGAATATACTGTCCTTAATCTCATCTGATGAGGCTTTCCCTGTGGCTCAGCAGTAAAGAATATCCCTGCAATGCAGGAGAGCCACGAGACTTGGGTTCAATTCCTGGGTAGGGAAGATCCCCTGGAGAAGAGCATGGTAACCCACTCCAGTATTTCTGCCAGGAGAACCCCATGGACAGAGGAGCCTGACAGGCTGCAGTCCATGGATTTGCAAAGTCAGACAGACTGAAATGAATAAGCATGCACGTAATCTCATCTAATAGTGGTATTAAAGAATGTTTTATGAAAATCTTGCCAGATCCAAATAAATTAGAATCTCTATTTTACTTTTCGGACCTGGAAAATATTTTTTTGACAGTTTCACAACTGGCTTTACATAAACTTGAATGGAAAATTGCTTTGGTTAGTTCTGTCTCCTGAACTCTTTGTTCCATTGTTGGAGAAAAAAATAACTCTCTGATCATTAATTTCTAAGGAGATTCAGGCTATGATTCAACACTCTTAACTTTAGTGTCTTATACAGTTTAAGTAAAAGCCTATGTAGGTTTTTTTTTAAGTGATTTTTATATCAGAAATTTTGTGACTTTACCTTTTACTAGTTTGCTATTTTATTAAAATAGTAAATTTTAATAAACATAATAAATTTTAGCAAATTTATTTTATTGCCTTTTCTAAATATTTATCATTATGTAAGTAGAGAACAAAAGCAAACAACAGGAGTAGAAAACAGAGAAATGAACATGTCCCACGTTGAAAGCTACTATTTCAGATGATTACAAAAAGAGCTTTCAGATGACCC
Organism: Aepyceros melampus; assembly: GCA_006408695.1. Lineage (NCBI taxonomy): Eukaryota > Metazoa > Chordata > Mammalia > Artiodactyla > Bovidae > Aepyceros > Aepyceros melampus. Next base: position 137,235 of record SJXQ01008234.1, on the reverse strand, counting down.
TCTTGACAGCTGCAATATGAAAAAGCTACTACCAGTACGTTATACTCCCTGGTAACCACAAGAAAGGGAGGCTAACAAAAACTTCAGTCAACTCAGAATAAAAAAACTTGGTCCCTTGATAACTTACGTGATAGACTAAACAGCACTAGAAATCACATCTGAGAAGGATTCTTAAACACAATTCCTACACAACTTTATGAAAGAAAGCTTTTCTTTTTTTTTTACTGTTCATAAGTTTTTTCTTGTTACAAAACACAGAAAGGGATCTAAATTTTTAAAATTCCTTTATGCCAACCAGTTTCTGGTTTAGAAAAGACTTATTTCTTCTTTCAGGTAGAGCATAGACTAGTACAAGATGTGCTTAATTATCCAAATACGTGTTCCTAGGGGCTCACAGTTGAAAGGTGGCATAGGATAACAAACGCCATCCTAAGGCACACAGACTCCTGAGAATATGTACAAAGTGATCGACCCGACTATCTCTGCCCACTTTAATGCTGGCACCACTTTTGCCGTCTGTCAGTCTCCAGTTGACTACAGAAATTTGGAAAATTCTAATAATTGGCTATAACTACAATTATGTTATACCTACCAAAACAAAAGGGTTTCTAAGTTGATCAAATTAACGTTGATTAAACTCTTTAAATCATACTTAACATTGACAATTAAGAACCTGGCAAAATTAGGCTACTTAAAATACATAAAATGAATATAAGAAGGATGACCAAATAGATGGTCCAAAAAAGTATTTTGAACACAACAATGATAAATAATTTTTAAAAACTGAAAATATTCAAAGATGTCCTTGAAGGAAGTCATTAGATATTACCATATAAATGTTTACAAGGTCATTCAAAAAAGTTTATTTTTGCAAACATTACCTAAATTTTAAAACAGAAGACAAAATTATTTTAATAAATATCTTAGTTCTTCTAAAATAAAACCCCAATTACTTGTCCTACTCTTCATGCTAAAATTGTGTTCCTTTCTTTACATAGATCTTAAAGCAGCAGCTTCTACCTGTGCCAGTTCATCTTAAATAACAAAACCCTCCTACACTAAGTATTCCCTAACTTATTTTGCCCTCATAAAAGACAGGGAGAAGTTAACCTTTGAAAAACCAAGACTCCTGCAGAACTAAAACTAAAACCTAATTATCCTAAATACCCAGATCCCAGCACCATTACCTATCCACTCCTTTAGTAGTTAGCTCCCTCCAAGAGGTAAGTGTTCCAGATGAAGCTCCAGATGAAGGAAGCCACATATACCTTTTAAATGATGACAGCTAACAGGGAATTTCAAAAATACTGTCTGTGCCTACATGAGAATATAATAGAAGAGACATGTGGGCTTCATCAGTCCTGTAGGTCTGACGTCAGTTTCTTAGCACTGAGAACATGACCTAATGTTTTCACCAAACAAATGTCCCAGCTCAACTGACCTTCAGCTCCGTTTTTTCTGAATACTCTCCCTATACAGTAAAACATGATGGCATTGCAAACAACCACCTTAACCAAAAAACCCTCAGCAACACCTACTCAACCACAATTTTACTTTTCATCTGGCTGATTCCTACCAAGTCTTCCCCTCTTCAGATGGACTGAAAATCAAAGTTGATAAACCTTTTTATAGGAAAAAGGACCCCTGTACTAAATTTCAGCCAGACAAAATAGGACTGTAACCATTTACAATGTGCTCTGTGCTCAGTCGCTGAGTCATATCTGACTCTTTGCAAACCCAGGGACTACAGCCCACCAGGCTCCTTGTCCATGGAATTTTCCAGGCACGAATACTAGGGTGGGTTGCCATTTTCTACACATGGATTCAATAACCATTGAATCACATTGTCCCAGAATAAAATTGGAGATACTCTTCTATGACTCTAATTGTCACTTTGCATTTATTGTCTAATGAATAAAATCTATCTGTTGAGGGAAGCAAAGGAATAGACTTTTCTTAGAACTTAAGAGTGTGGCGGATTCATATTGATGTATGGCAAAACCAATACAGTATTGTAAAGTAAAAAAATAAAAATAAATTTAAAAAAATGGTAAAGTACTTTTTGTCTTGGTTTAATCTTCTAGAGAAGTAATTCAGATAGAAACAAAGTAGACACACCAAGCCTCGGAGCTGCCTGGTTCACATAACAGTGGATTAGTTGCAAAGTCATGTCCGACTCTTGTGACCCATGGACTGTAGGCTGCCAGGCTACTCTGCGCATGGGATTTCCCAGGCAAAAATACTGGAGTGGGGTTGTCATTTCCTCCTCCAAGGGATCTTCCTTACCCAGGGATCAAATCCACATCTCCTGTGTCTCCTGCATTGCAGGAGGATTCTGTACCCATTGAGCCACCACAGAAGCCAAAAGGTGGTTCATATAATATCTTTTGCAGACATATATACATATATTGCAGAGAAGGTAATGGTAACCCACTCCAGTACTCTTGCCTGGAAAATCCCATGGATGGAGGAGCCTGGTAGGCTGCAATCATGGGGTCACTAAGAGTCAGACAGGACTGAAGCAACTTAGCAGCAGGAGCAGCATACATATATTGATGCTTTTGAACTCTGGTGTTGGAGAGTCTTGAGAATTCCCTGGACTGCAAGGAAATCAAACCAGTCAATCATAAAGGAAATCAGTCCTGAATATTCAATGGAAGGACAGATGCTGAAGTTGACGCTCCAATACTTCGGACACCCGATGCAAACAGCCGACGTATTGGAAAAGACCTGATGGTGGGAAAGACTGAAGGCAGGAGGAGAAGGGGACGACAGAGGATGGGATGGTTGGATGGCATCACTCATCATGATTAAATGGACATGAGTTTGAGCAAACTCCGGGAAATGGTAGGACAGGGAAGCCTGGCATACTGCAGTCCATGGGGTCGCAAAGAGTTGGACATGACTGAGAGACTGAACAACAACAATACGTATATATGTAATTGAAAATAAAAAGGTTCACATAATATCTTTTCAATTACATATATATGTATATATGTCTGCATATATATTTACACTTACATACCCATACACTCTATCTGTGTGTACATATTTTTCTCATTAATGTGAATATTGTCTCCTCAGATATCTAGACTCTTATTTTACAACTATAATAATATTTTCTTCAGAGCTATTGATATTTATTTGGGGAATAATTCAATGGCTCTGCCAAATTTTAAATCACAGGGAAACTGAAGTGGCCTTTTGACAATTTAGAGGCAAAGGAGCATCAGAAGGAAAACAGATGAAGCCTTTAACAATCGTTCACAGGACAATTCAAAAATCTGGTGACAATTTACTTGGCTCTCTAAGAAGGCAGCATTCTTTACCTTTCTAGTGGTTTGCTCCACCCCAAGGATTCAGATTCTAGATGTGTTATGACATTTTCCTATGAAGTTTAATAATAACCCTAATATCACCATGCTGACTCTACCTATGCAATGGGAAAATAGTGGGTAAGCAAATATTATAGACTGACAACTGTCCTGTTTAAAGTGAACACTGTACAATTTTATGCTATACTGATATATGTATAAGTATATATGCTATACTTATAAAAATACTATTCTAAAGCTAGTTTTCATAGACATTTCCTTCCTAAGTAGAAGATTGTCCATCTTTTCCCTTAGCTTGATAAAGAATGCTGCTGCTTCTACTGCTAAGTTGCTTCAGTCGTGTCCAACCCTATGCGACCCCATAGATGGCAGCCCACCAGGCTCCCCCATCCCTGGGATTCTCCAGGCAAGAACACTGGAGTGGGTTGCCATTTCCTTCTCCAATGCATAAAAGTGAAAAGTGAAAGTGAAGTTGCTCAGTCGTGTCCGACTCTTAGTGATCCCATGGACTGCAGCCCACCAGGCTCCTCTATCTATGGGATTTTCCAGCCAAGAGTATTGGAGTGGGGTGCTATTGGTAGCCAAAATTATCTGGCATTTACCAGGATGAAATGGAACTTTACAGAGGTCAACAGAAAACTGAATTCAAATACTTATGGAAGTAATACAAAAGACTTAGATTGAGATACAATAGTTGCAATAAACTACCAGTTCAGTTGAGTAGTTCAGTCATGTCTAACTCTTTGAGACCCCATTTACTGCAGCATGCCAGGCCTCTCTGTCCATCACCAACTCCTGGAATTTACTCAAACTCATTTTCACTTTTCACTGTCATGCATTGGAGAAGGACATGGCAACCCATTCCAGTGTTCTTGCCTGGAGAATCCCAGGGACGGGGGAGCCTGGTGGGCTGCCGTCTATGGGGTTGTACAGAGTCCGACAAGACTGAAGCAACTTAGCAGCAGCAGCAGCATGTTCATTGAGTCGGTGATGCCATCCACCAATCTCATCCTCTGTCGTCCCCTTCAGCCTTCAATCTTTCCCAGCATCAGGGTCTTTTCAAATGTCAGTTCTTCACATCAAGTGGCCAAAGTATTGGAGTTTCAGCTTCAGCCTCAGTGCTTCCAATGAATAGTCAGGATTGATTTCCTTTAGGATGGACTGGTTGGATCTCCTTGCAGTCCAAGGGACTCTCAAGATCTTCTCCAACACCACAGTTCAAAAGCATCAATTCTTCTACATTCAGCTTTCTTTATAGTCCAACTCTCACATCCATACATGACTCCTGGAAAAACCATACCTTTGACTAGACAGACCTTTGTTGGCAAAGTAATGTCTCTGCTTTTGAATATGCTGTCTAGGTTGGTCATAACTTTTCTTCCAAGGAATAATCATCTTTTAATTTCATGGCTGCAGTCCCCATCTGCAGTGATTTTGGAGCCCCCAAAAATAAAGTCTGACACGGTTTCCACTGTTTCTCCATCTATTTCCCATGAAGTGATGGGACCAGATGCCCATCATAACATTGTACAGGAGGCAAGGATCAAGACCATCCCCAAGAAAAAGAAATGCAAAAAAGCAAAATGGTTTTCTGAGGAGGCCTTACAAATAGCTATGAAAAGAAGAGAAGCAATAAACTATAAGAATTAACAATTTAAAAACTTTGAGAGAAAAAGAGAATGTGTGTGTACTTAATGAAGAGAGGCAGAGGAAAGGAGTACAGGAAAATTCAGTGATGACACAGATTCCCACTTGGGTACCTGCCACAACTGTAGTGCCGCTAAGAGAAGTCAATTGATGGGGAATTTGTTTTGTGATAGATCTGATATGCTAGCTGTGAGAGGATAGTCAAGTACTCAAATGGAAGTACCTAATAAAATGCTGAACAATGTAGAACTGAAGCTCAGGAATCAGACTAGAGCAGCAGCAGTGAGCTTTGAAACTGTTTCTCCATCTATTTCCCATGAAGTGATGGGACCAGATGCCCATCATAACATTGTACAGGAGGCAAGGATCAAGACCATCCCCAAGAAAAAGAAATGCAAAAAAGCAAAATGGTTTTCTGAGGAGGCCTTACAAATAGCTATGAAAAGAAGAGAAGCAATAAACTATAAGAATTAACAATTTAAAAACTTTGAGAGAAAAAGAGAATGTGTGTGTACTTAATGAAGAGAGGCAGAGGAAAGGAGTACAGGAAAATTCAGTGATGACACAGATTCCCACTTGGGTACCTGCCACAACTGTAGTGCCGCTAAGAGAAGTCAATTGATGGGGAATTTGTTTTGTGATAGATCTGATATGCTAGCTGTGAGAGGATAGTCAAGTACTCAAATGGAAGTACCTAATAAAATGCTGAACAATGTAGAACTGAAGCTCAGGAATCAGACTAGAGCAGCAGCAGTGAGCTTTGATTCATCTCATCCAAACTGGAAAGAGCAGGAGCTAGGCTATTAAATGAAACTAACATTGCATGGCTGCCAAAAGCCTAGGACTGTAACATGAACTATATTTAATCATTTTAACCCTGACAATAAAGTAGGGCTATAGTAGCCTCATTTCAAAAAGGAGGAAAGCATGTCTCAGGAAAGTGAAGTCACTTGACCAAAGAAACAAGGTATTCTGAATTCAAGCCTTTCCTCTCTTTACAGTACCATTCTGCCTCTTTAGAATACCTTGGAACATGACATAAATGAGGCTTCCCAGGTGGCTCAGAAGTAAAGAATCCGCCTTCCAATGCAGGTGACACAGAAGATGCAGGTTTGATCCTTGGGTCAGGAAGATCCCTTGGAGGAGGAAATGCCAATCCACTCCAGTAGTCTTGTCTAGAAAATTCCATGGACAAAGGAGCACGGTGGGCTACAATCCATGGGATCACAAAAGAGTTGCCAAAGTGAATGAAATTTCTAAGCAAGTGAACAGGAGAGACAAACAGGGAGCCAAACAGAACTTTGACTTTATCTCCATCCTATAGAGCCTTAGAGACCTCCAGTACTGGGAATGCTTCATGATGTTCCTAAAAATCTCAATGAAAACATCCATATTTCTGTTAAAATCAGTCACATGAGGAATTTGGATTTCCATCAGCAGCAGCAATCATGGAACTCTCCTTTAGGGCATGAAGTCAAATACAACAGGCCTGTGAAATAATCAAACTTCCCCCAACTGCTAATTCATTTCTACATGCACAGCTTTGTTGACAGCTACTTATTTTTAGTGCAAATTTTCTTTATTCTGTATTAATAATCTCACCTAATGAAAGGTAAATTTCCACACTATGGGACAGGCCTGAGCATTAGAATCCAGCAACTGCTAAGCAATTGAGAATTTCATGTTTGGAATCCCTTCCCACAGCACTGTTGCTGACTGCAGATTCTTATCGACTGGTTCCTCAGGCCTGGGCTCTGATTTTATTACTTCTTGGTTTTGCTCTCTGAAATTCTTCTCTGCAACACAGTTTTAAAAGCCAATAAAAGTAAATTCTGTACTAAACATAGAGCTTTAGTCTTTCATAGAAAAAATCTCGCAAACTTTCCTGGGCCATTTTTCTAGGACTTCTCTCTCATTGGTTGCTCATTCTACTTTTGCTGTCCATGGGACAGAGAAGATGGAAAAAAGTAAGAGTATTTTATTGGATATGATTTTTCCCCATTTTTTTTTTATCTTTGGGATTTCTTGTCTAATGGCACTCTGATGATACACTAAAATAAAGTTCTTTCACGTTATCCAAACAACTGGTCAACTCAGCAATAAACTGTAATTCAAATGAAGGAAAAGACATGAAATTTTTGCTAGGTTGAATTAAATTGTTTTTCAAACCTGTCAGTTCAACCAAATAATTGAAATACTAAGTACCTGCAGTTAGAGAAGTCAGAGTAAGAAAGCACATTCAGGAATCCACCAAGAAGCTTTCTTCATTTAGGTTTAGTTCGATTTCTTCAGTTGGATGAAATTTTGTTAAAAGGAAAGGTTCAATTTCAAAGAAAAAAGCATAAGTTGAAAAGTGAGTTAATTAACTTACTGAAATAACCACAACAGGGTATAAAATGGAAAGATTACTCTCTTCCAGCATATTTAGTAACCTCTGGGTTTCTTCAAAATCAGAGGTCATAACCTGAAAGACCAGAAAAATAAAAGAAAATGAGAAGAAGTTAGGTGACTTAAGAGTTAACTCAAGGAGAGCTTTTAAATACTTAAACATTCAAAATATCTATCAAGCTTAATTTTAAATTTTCAAACAATGTTGCTACCCATAAGATTATAGCTTTTAAAATTTAAAGAATTCATTAATTCAAGCCTTTTTTTAATCTAATTTTTATCAGAAACTTGAAAATACTGTCTAAAGAAATATCACTCTCTTCTCATTATGGGAACTAGGTTGTAAGAAAATGTTATTTCCTTATTTCAACAGACAAAAATAACATTTTGAAATAAATATTGAGTAATACAACTCACCTACCAAAATCTTAAATCAAATATTTAATAATCAAGAAAACTAAGTACTCTTCCACATTACATTCACACAAATTCTCAAGTACTTTCAATCATTTGTATTTACTACTTACATTCACACAAACAAAATTGTAGCATTGCTCTAAGATGATTTGCTGAAGATCTTGGCCAGATGTGACTTTTACATGCTAGGACAAAGAACATACAGGAAAAAAGAGTTTACAAACTACACAGAAAACCAAACATATAGATAGATAACTTTATGAACACAAAATTTCTATAGGTACATAAAGCCAAGAACCATACATAAAAATAAAATAACTCTGACTTAAGTTTCTGAGTCTAAAAAAAAATAAGCATTTGAAATAGTCCATAAATAGTTAACATTATAGCAAATAAGGATATAGGAAATTGTTTTAGATAAAAAGAGGTAGAAAAAGCTCAAGATATATTCAGGACTAGGTAAATAGTCTGGCTATTTTATATAAAAATATACTGCAAAAAATAACTTAATAAAAATTTAAAAGTTGGTTAGATGAGATTTGTTAAAAGATTCTGGAAGCATGTTAAATACTATAGTTACAAAGAAGAGATTTCACTAAATATGGAATGACTAGAAACAGGGAAAGCAACAAGAGATTATATTATAAGAGGGCTTTTTCTGAGGGTCAGAATAGGAAGACCCTGAGCTCACTCCTCCCATGAAACACCAAAACTACAGCTACATATAGAATAATTATCTCTGAGAATGACTTGAACATTAGCAGAACAGACTTTCTACAACCAAGGATATAAAGGCTGCATCGGGACAGGCAGAGGGGCAGTCTAATCAGAACCGCCACTCCTGGTGCCTCCCTCCATATGCAGGAGGAATAGTGCAGATGTGAAGATCCCCCCTGAGGAGCTTGGAGTCTGAGCCCCACACTGGATTCCCCAGCCTGGGGAGAGGGGTCTGCACCAGGAAGAAGAGCTGCCATCATATCTGGCTTGAAAAAACATCTGAAAACTTCCTAAATCTGCGGAAGAAAACAGACACCCATGTCCAGGAAGTATAGAAAGTAACAAACAAAATGAATCCAAAGAGATGTATAGCAAGACACGATATAATCAAAATGTCAAAATTCAAAGATAAAGAGAGAATCTTAAAATCAGCAAGAGAAAATCAATTAGTCATATACAAGAAAAGCTCCATAAGACTACCAACTATTTTTTTCAGCTGAAATTTATACAGAGTGAAGTAAGCCAGAAAGAAAAACATCAATACAGTATACTTACACATATATATGGAATTTAGAATGATGGTAATGATAAACCTGTACGCAAGACAGCAAAAGAGACACAGTTGTATAGAATGGCCTTTTGGACTCTGTGGGAGAGGAAGAGGGTGGGATGGGTTGGCAGAGTGGCAATGAGTCAAAATTCAAAGATAAAGAGAGAATCTTAAAATCAGCAAGAGAAAATCAATTAGTTATATACAAGAAAAGCTCCATAAGACTACCAACTATTTTTTTCAGCTGAAATTTATAGCCCCAGAAGCAACTAGCATGATATACTTAAAGTACAGAAAGGAGAAAACCTACAACCAAGAATACTTTACCTGGCAAGATTATGATTCAAAATTGAAAGAGAGATACTTGAGTTTTCCACAAGCAAAAGCTAAAACAGTCTGTCACCACAAAACTAGCTTTACAAAAAATGTTAAAGGGAATTCTTTAAATGTAAAATGCCATAGCTAGAAACCAGAAATTCATGAAGGAAAAACTCACTACAAGGCAAACATATAGTAAAGGTAGTAGACCAACCACCTATATAGCTAGTATGAAGATTAAAAAACAAAAGTAGTAAAAATCATCTGTATCTAAAATATTTAAGTGATACCCAAAGTAAAAAGATATAAAATATGACATCAAAAACAAAACATGGGTCAGAATAAAATGCTGTGCTTTTAGAATGAATTTACCATCAGCTTAAAATAGACTACTACATACACAGTTGGTCATATATGAATCTCATGGTAGCCACCATGAACCTCACGGGCTTCCCTGGTGGCTCAGTCAGTAAAGAATCAACCTGCAATGCCAAGACCCGGTTCAATCCCTGGGTTGGGAAGATCCCCTGGAAAAAGAAATGGCAACCCATTCCAGCAGTCTTGCCTAGGAGGTCCCATGGACAGGGGAGCCTGGCGGGCTACAGTGCCTGGAGACACAAGAGTCAGACACGACTTAGCAACTAAACCACCTAAACCACCACGGTAACCACAGGCCAAAAACCTCTAACAGATGCACAAAAAATAAAGAGAAAGGAATCCAAACATAACACTAACCAGAAGCATCAAACGACAAGGGAAAAGAACAAGAGAAGAAAGAGATGAAAGAACTACAGCCAAATCAGAAAGCAACAAAATGACAGTAATTGATACCTAATCAATCTAAAGGTATAGGTTTCACCCTAAACGGACGAAATGCTACAATCGAAAGACACAGGTGGCGGAAAGGATTAAAAAAAAAAGAAACTTAGCTACAGGTCACCTTCAGGTGACTCATTTCATATCTAAAGACACACACAGACACACACAAAGTAGCAATACTCATATCAAACAATGTAACAAAATGTACATTTTTTAATACAAAAAATGTAACAAGAGACAAAGAAGGTCATTATATAAAGATGAAGGGATCAATCCAGCAAGAGAATATAACACCTGTAAATATTTATGCACCCAAAAAAGGGGCGCCTAACTACATAAAGCAAATATTAACACATATACAGGAAGATATCAACAATAATATGATAATAGACTTTAACACTCCACTTACACCAATATTTAGATCAGAAAGAATATCAGTAAGGAAATATTGGTCTTAAAGACACAATAGACCATATAAACTTAAATAGATATGTAGAGACCTTCAATCACCCAAACAGCAGAATACACATTCTTTATAAGTACACATGGAACATTCCCCAAGACAGATCACACATTAGATCAAAAAACAAGTCTCAATAAATTAAAAACTAATTCTTTTCTGACCCAAACAGCAAAAAACTATAAATCAATTACAAGAATAAAACTGGGGTAGGGGGGAACCACACACACAAAAAAAACACCACAAAGGCTACTAATCAATCAATGGGTCAATGAAAAAAATCAAAGAAGAAATCAAAAATTAATCTAAAACAAATTAAAATAGAAAGACAACATTCCAAAGTCTAAGGGATACAGTCAAAGTGGTTTTAGGAGAGATACTTATAGTAATACAGGCCTACTTCAAAAAGCAAGAACAACCTCCAATAAACAATCGAACTTTGCACCTAAAGGAACCAGAAAAAGATTAATAAAAGAAACACAAAGTTAGTTGAATGAAGGAAATAATAATTCTAAAATACAATGCTTGTTCCACAATAAAACCTGAAACTCTGTAGCTCAAAGAGTATTGCTCTTCAGTAGAACTCAGTTTTAATTCTATGTAATTTTGACAAGGTATTTGAGAAAGAGAAGTATTTGAGAAAGAGAAGTAAAGGTTTGAGGTCTTGGCTATGCTATAGAAATTACATGGCTCATAAATTTCAAACATTTTGTTTTTGTTTAAAGTTCTTGAGCAGGTATTTCAGAGAGAACATTACTTTTAAAAAAAGACAGTAACAAAATACTGCCATAGTAAAATAGAGAAGAAAACAGCTTGCACTGTGTAACACGGAGTTTGTTCAAGAAGTTTCATCTTCTAGATGTTACAGGGGCATTATTTTTCAGGGGTCTCTCCTGTATCCAAATATTTTTAAGGGCATGAATAGCTAGTATACACCAAACTGACTTTTCAAGGATGTTCATTTACCAGGCAGACTTTTTCAAAAACAGGCAAAACCTTCCTGGAGCAAATCTGCTTGTGTTCTAGAAAGTAGAGACATCTCTCTCTGTAGAGAAGATCTGCTTGGCATTCTAGAGTAATAAAGACAACAGCTCTCTTGTAAGAGAAGGATGAGCTGGTTTGCCAGCAGTCCCAGTATAACAGCAATGCTTCTCAATAAGAAGATTCTTTTTTAACGTGCTCCACTGCCTAACAACATCCATCTCTACTGACATTTCCCTGGAGGAATTGCAATTCAGAAAATCAGTGCTGCTCTGTTATTCTCCTTACTGCTATAGTCCTAAAAAACTCTTTTCACTGACTCTGGAGTTTCACGTCTTTTGCCAATATTTACAACATCGACATGTGTGTTTGCATTCAAAATGAGTATAATCCTCAGATCCTGCCTAGTTTCTGACTTGACAGTTAATGAAATAAGGCAACCATGTATCTTAACTTCAGCAAATATGAGTGAATTCCAAACTCAAAAAAATGACTTACTTAAAAAAATTTTTCTTTCAGAGATACATAAAATAAGATTTAGGACAAGAACATGAGGGATATTCCAATTTAGCTTTTCAAGTATTAAAACTGACAAAATCCTTGAGAACAGGAATGGGGTCTCTGAGGACAGAAACATGTTTGTAAACACTACCACATACTCAACAAATAGGTTTTTCAAATGTAGCAGTCTTGTTCCAGAAAAAAGAAAAAGGATATGTTCTTAAAATCAACACATGGAAGTTTTTTAAAAAGGTAAAAAAAAAAAATCCAAAAAAAAACACTACCTAGAAATAATTACCCTGAGCATTCGATAAGTATCACTTCAGCAGTCATCTATTAATAATATATGCAGTAAGCTGCTAGGACAAAAGGACGAAGGAACAGAAAATATATATAATGTCCAAGTTGAGATAATATATCTATGCTCAAGACAACAGCTTTAAACAAAATCTCTCCATTTATAAATTCATATTAATTCACTTCTCTATTTGATGAACTTCAATTACAAGTAGTTTTTCATTTGTTTTTTAATACAAGACTCAACATTTTTACATTCATTGAGTGTTTCCTTCTATTCTGGAAGAATAGCTTATCTGGGAATAAAAGTTCAGTCCACACTTTTCCTCAAATACTTGTAGTCTCTGCACAACTATATTCAAACACAAAGCATTGTCCTGATGCTTTTTAAAGTCCGTATGTCATTTACTCACTCTCTATTCACCGTTTTTGGCAGTTAGATTTCAACTTCAATAGTTCTAATAGAAAATAGACACAGAAGTTACATGAAATTTTTTTTCCTGTTATCTAATTAAATGACAACTTGGCTGGTGGTAATATTCTGGGATTCCACTTTCATTCCCTCCAAAGTTTCCAGACAATGATTCACTGTATGTATTTGAATGGTAAGCACTGTGAAGGTGTAAGAGGTCTGGCAGAGTGTCCTTTCTATGTTTTGTTTTTGTGTTTTGCTCCTAGGTACCTACCTGAAGAATTCTTTATGAGGAAGTTCAAAATCTTAATTAGAATCAGACCATATTTAAATTTTTAATTGCTGTTCCTCATTTTTTTCTGAAAATATTCCCTTTCAGTTCAGTTGCTCAGTTGTGTTCAGCTCTTTGCGACCCCATGAATTATTGGCAGTTAGATTTCAACTTCAATAGTTCTAATAGAAAATAGACACAGAAGTTACATGAAATTTTTTTTCCTGTTATCTAATTAAATGACAACTTGGCTGGTGGTAATATTCTGGGATTCCACTTTCATTCCCTCCAAAGTTTCCAGACAATGATTCACTGTATGTATTTGAATGGTAAGCACTGTGAAGGTGTAAGAGGTCTGGCAGAGTGTCCTTTCTATGTTTTGTTTTTGTGTTTTGCTCCTAGGTACCTACCTGAAGAATTCTTTATGAGGAAGTTCAAAATCTTAATTAGAATCAGACCATATTTAAATTTTTAATTGCTGTTCCTCATTTTTTTCTGAAAATATTCCCTTTCAGTTCAGTTGCTCAGTTGTGTTCAGCTCTTTGCGACCCCATGAATTGCAGCACGCCAGGCCTCCCTGTCCATCACCAACTCCCGGAGTTCACTTAGATTCACGTCCATCGAGTCAGTGATGCCATCCAGCCATCTCATCCTCGGTCGTCCCCTTTTCCTCCTGCCCCCAATCCCTCCCAGCATCAGAGTATTTTACAAGGAGTCAACTTTCGCATGAGGTGGCCAAAGTATTGGAGTTTCAGCTTCAGCATCATTCCTTCCAAAGAAATCCCAGGGCTGATCTCCTTCAGAATGGACTGGTTGGATCTCCTTGCAGTCCAAGGGACTCTCAAGAGTCTTCTCCAACACCACAGTTCAAAAGCATCACTTCTTCGGCGCTCAGCCTTCTTCACAGTCCAACTCTCACATCCATACATGACCACAGGAAAAACCATAGCCTTGACTAGATGGACCTTAGTCGGCAAAGTAATGTCTTCTGCTTTTGAATATGCTATCTAGGTTGGTCATAACTTTTCTTCCCAGAAGTAAGCGTCTTTTAATTTCATGGCTGCAATATACCCTTTACATTTTACAGAACCAGTTAGGCATTTCAGTGAAACTTTTTTTCTAACTTTCCAAATAATATCATTTTTCTACTTGACATACTACATAAATATAGCCCATATATTGGATGTTTTTATCATTATTCACATCTATTCTCTATTATTTCTCATTTAATTTTTACTTTGAATACACTATTATCTCAAGTTTCCCTGTGATAATAACTGACCTTTGCTTCTATGTCTAATGTACTAATTATTTCTATTACATTGTTGCTCAATTGTCTCCATAGTTCTGATTCCATTAATCCCTTCAAATATGGTCTGTTGAATTCTTAACCTTCTTGAATTCAGATTTTTACTGAGTTTTTCTACAAAACCAAAAGGAGTGAGAATATTTTGAGGGGTAGGAGAGTCTTGAGGTTTCTTCTAGGTTTTTAAAATCAGATTTGTGTTTTGTGATTTTCAGTATGCATTGTAGAGCTTATTAATTATTATTTTTACAAACTGATGAGTTTTAAAATGATAGAATGATAGGCACTGATAGTATTCCCTGCCTCTGCTGAAGTACCACAGAGAATTGAGGAATTTGCCCCCTTTTTCAGACCTTCATTTTTTTAACCCACCTAAAAAAAAAAAATGAAAATCAAACTACATTTTTTTCCATCTTGAAACTGAGACTCTTAATTGTTCCAGTGAAGTTTAATTCTTTTATTTGGTCATACTGCTTTTCTCCCAAACAGAAAACAAACAATATTTTCCATGCTTGAGTAAAGAAACTTATATTTTACCTAAATATAGCAGAGGAGACTTTGACACCTTTAATAAACAAAGACAGCCTTAGACAATGCTATTAGGTTGTTTATGAAAATGTTCTATGGCATCATCTTAAACTGTCATTCCTAATGTTTCCACATTCGAACACAACAAATGGAACAATCTGCTGGCTAGAACTCCTTGATCTGTAAATATTTTGGTTCAAAGAACATTTAAACAAAATTTAAAACAACCTTCCAATGTGTTTAGTAAAATTTAAAAAGCATAACCCCCATTCCCCCCCAAAAAAAAACCACCATGAAATATTTTCCTTACATCATAAAAAAGTAAGAAATTCAAAAATATTTACCACTAACAAAATGGAAACATCTGCATATTCCAAATACTATTTAAAGTAGGGATCTTAGGAAGGAAGCTGTGTTGCCAAAAAACGTTTTCCATTTCAAGAATAGTTAAGGCTTAACTAAGGATGAAAGGCTTTGGTTTCAGGTCGCATGAGTCAGAGGTTCAAAAATGTGTTTCTGAAAGCCAGTCCTCTTTTTATAGACCATATTAGCCGGATCATTTCTTAATCTGAATCCATCAATTTCTCACCTCCCTCCCATTCAAACAAGGGCACTAATGTGGGGATATATGGGTATATACAAGGGAGTCAATGGAGAGGGAAATTCTCCAGCACTCTTGCCTGGAGAATTCCTTGGATGGGGGAGCCTGGTGGGCTATAGTCCATGGGGTCGCAAAGAGCTGGACACAACTGAGCGGCTTGACTTTCTTTCTTTCTATAGTTCCTTTTGGAGAAGGACATGGCAACCCACTCCTGTGTTCTTGCCTGGAGAACCCCATGGACAGAGGGGCCTGGTGGGCTACAGTCTATGGAGTTGCAAAGAGTCAGACACGACTAATCAACTAACAAGCAAACACACACAAGGGAATCAGGAGAGATGAACTTGTACCTATGGAGACAACACATTAATAATTTACAATCCTGTGTTGGCTAGTGGGTAAGGGAAATGGGGCAGATGTTGGTCCAAGGATACAAAGCTTCAATTGTGCAAGATGAAAATGTTTTGGGGATTGAATGCATGGTTCAGTTCAGTCACTCAGTCGTGTCCGACTCTTTGAGACCCCATGGACTGCAGCACGCCAAGCCTCCCTGTCCATCACCAACTCCCAGAATTTACTCAAACTCATGTTCATTGAGTCAGTGATGCCATCCAACCATCTCATCCTCTGTCGTCCCCTTCCCTTCCCACATACAATCATTCCCAGCATCAGAGTCTTTTCAAATAAGTCAGTTCATCTCATCAGCTTGCCAAAGAACTGGAGTTTCAGCTTCAGCATCAGTCCTTCCAATGATGATTCAGGACTGATTTCCTTTAGGATGGATTGATTGGACCTCCTTGCAGTCCAAGGGACTCTCAAGAATCTTCTCCAACACCACAGTTCAAAAGTATCAATTCCTCAACGCTCATGACTCCTGCAAAAACTATAGCTTTGACTTGACGGACCTTTGTAGGTAAAGTAATGTCTGTGCTTTTTAATATGCTGTCTAGGTTGGTCATAGCTTTTCTTTCAAGGAGCAAGTTGTCTTTTAATTTCATGGCTGCAGTCACCATCTGCAGTGATTTTGGAGCCCCCCAAAATAAAGTCTGTCACTGTTTTTGCTGTTTCCCCATCTATTTGCCATGAAGTAATGGGAAAAGATGCCATGATCTTAGTTTTCTGAAGGCTGAGTTTTAAGCCAACATTTGTACTCTCCTGTTTCATTTTCATCAAGAGGCTCTTTAGTTCTTCTTTGCTCTCTGCCAAAAGCATGGTGTCATCTGCATACCTGAGGTTATTGATATTTCTCCCAGCAATCTTGATTCCAGCTTGTGCTTCATCCAGCCCAGTGTTTCTCATGATGTACTCTGCTTATAAGTTAAATAAGGTTGCATGTAAGTACAGCCTTGATGTACCCTTTCCCGATTTGGAACCAGTGTGTTGTTCCATGTCCAGTTTTAACTGTTGCTTCTTGACTTGCATACAGATTTCTCAGAAGGCAGGTCAAGTGGTCTGGTACTCTCATCTCTTAAAGAATTTTCCATGGTTTATTGTGATCTACAAAGTCAATAAAGCAGAAGTAGATATTTTTCTGGAACTCTTTCTTTTTCAATGATCTAGCAGATGTTGGCAATTTGATCTCTGGTTCCTCTGCCTTTTCTAAGTCCAGCTTGAACATCTGGAAGATCATGGTTCATGAACTGTTGAAGCCTGGCTTGGAGAATTTTGAGCATAACTGCTAGCATGTGAGATGAGTGCAGTTGTGCAGTAGTTTGAGCATTCTTTGGCATTGCCTTCCTTTGGGATTGGAATGAAAACTGACCTTTTCCAGTCCTGTGCATAGCATGGTGGCTATAATTAACAATGGTATATTGTAAAACCAAAATTTACTTGAGAGTAAATCTTAAATCTTCTCACCCCAACTTCCCAAAAATAAAATGGTAATTATGTGAGGTGATGGACCTATTGGCTTGACCTTGGTGTTCATTTTAGTGTGTATCAAAACATCAAGTTGTATACATTAAATATGCACGGTTTTTATTGGTCAATTAAACCTCAATAATTGGACAGCAAGGAGATCAAACCAGTCAATCCGAAAGGACATCAAACCTGAATATACATTGGAATGACCAATGGAATGCTAACGCTGACACTCCAACATTTTGGCCATTTGATGCAAAGAGGCAACTCACTGGAAAAGACCCTGAAGCTGGGAAACAGTGAAGGCAGGAGAAGGGGGCGACAGAGGATGAGATGGTTGGATGACATCACCGAATCAATGGACATGAGTTTAAGCAAGCTCTGGAAGATATGAAGGAGGGGAAGTCTGGCATGCTGCCGTCCATGGGGTCGCAAACAGCTGGACACAACTTAGTGACTGAACAACAACAAAATATCTCCATAAAGCTAGGGTGGAAAGTATTTCTCCACTGCAAATCAGAGAATTTTAGGTAGCTACCACTGCTGCCGAAAGATGGCTGAGTCTGGGCCATCGGTTCATCAGCTGCTGCCTTTATCAGTGGAGTGGCTTCTGGCCTGTGGGTGCTGTCCTTGGACCTCCAGTCTAAGGAAAAGAGCCCAGAGCCTCCCCACCTTGCACCTCAGTAGTATTCACCTGAGACACTCCTTTCAGAAGTATTCACTGCTTCCAAATTCTGAGTTGCCAATTAATATTTGCTTCATGGCTGTTTTCAGACTTTTCTGGTGGTTTTGTCCATGTTTCAATGCACATTTGCTGTCTTATTTTTTAGACTCAACTCTAAAGCTCTTTGTTTGTAGTTATGAACAAGACACCTGGAGCCAAGATCCCTTGGTGTTAGAATCTAGCTCTGCAGAACATTTGCTGTGTGACATTGGGCATCTTGCTTAAGTCCCATGGTTCCATTCACTCATAGGTAAAGGGAATACTTCAGAACTGATGGGTTTGTTAAATTAATATGTGAGAGTTAAGAATGAACTTTTTCAGGACTTATTCCTTACCGGCTGGTCTCCAGGAAAGCTTCAAAGGAAAAAGCTATAGCTTTAATACAACGAATGTTGGTAGAGTTTTGAGGTAGTAAACATTCATAAATCAGGTTACCATTATACCATGTTCTAACATCTATGTTAGAACATCTAACATCTGTAACCATGAACACTGAGCTGGTGGATCGTATCAGTGGCCTCCACTTCCTTAATGCCACCACAAGACTCAGATGCTAGCCTGTCAGAATATCAAAGTCTTGACAAGCAAAACGAATACAGTATTGTAAAGCAAAACAAACTAAAAAATAAAAATTAATTTAAAAAGAAGAAGAAGAAGCTAAACACACACACACACACACACACACACATACACAAAACAAAGTCTTGACAGTGTCTTCATCCCAAATGCTGGGCAGGCGGAGAAGTACTAGAACCAAGGTTCTGCTACACTGTAATGGTGTTGGACCCCAGGCCTTTATAACACCCAAGAAAAGGTGGTTCTGCTTTAACTATGTACCTTAAAAGCCACAGTGCACAGAGATAAGAGTCTTATAATGCAGTGAAAATTGCCTTTGTTCTGCTACTGCTGTTGCTAAGTTACTTTAGTCGTGTCCAACTCTGTGCAATCCCATAGACGGCAGCCCACCAGGCTCCCCCGTCCCTGGGATTCTCCAGGCAGGAACACCAGAGTGGGTTGCCATTTCCTTCTCCAATGCATGAAAGGGAAAAGCCTCTGTTCTAGAAAGTCCCAAATCTAGTGTGAGTCCTGTCATGTCTTTCATCTTTATTTTCTTGAATTTATGTAATGCCCATCTTTGCATAGAGCATACATTTACTGTTTGCTATTATTCCACTCACTTATTTAACTTCCACTTTTAAAAGACATTGTGACACATCACCATATCCCTTATCCCTTTACATTTTAAATATTACATTTATCAAGGTTTCACTATTCATCAGACACACTGTGCTTAGTCGTGTCCGACTAGCCCACCAGGCTCCTCTGTCCATGGGGATTCTCTAGGAAAGAATAGTGGAGTGGGTTGCCATGCCCTCCTCCAGAGGATCTTACCAAGCCAGGGACTGATCCTAGGTCACCCACATTGCAAGAGGATTCTTTACTATCTGAGCCACCATGAAGCCCAAGAATACTGGAGTAGATAGCTTATCCCTTCTCCAGGGGAACTTCCCAACTCAGGAATGGGAGAGGGTCTCCTTGCATTGCAGGGGGATTCTGAGTACACTAGCATTATACGCACATTACAGGTAAGGAAAGAAAGCACAGAAGTCACAGAGCCCATCTGAAACCACACTGCCTGTGAGCGGTAGTGCCTAGACTACGCTCTGTGGAACCCTCAACACTGTTAATCTCTCAAGTAGACAGGGTGTTGGTTTACTCCGGGTAACTAGTACCATGGCACGGGAGCCACAAGACTTTTACTCAGAGGACAGTGACACTACAAGTCCCAAGGTCAGCTCAAGAGAAACAACTCATTCGGAGGAAGTCATTTGAGTACAAAAAGCTTAACTGCCACCACTGACAAGCTCCTCAGTTCATTTTTCTGGGTTCTGCACAGAAAACAAAGTCTCTTAAGGCAGATCTTCAGATTCAATACTGGAAGAGTCAAGAGCTTCGGAGCCACTGAAATCAATATACAACAAGCAGTGATGGTATCATGATTATTGTCATCAGTTCAGTTCCATTGCTCAGTCATGTCTGACTCTTTGCCACCCCATGGACTACACCAGGCTTCCCTGTCCATCACCAACTCCCAGTTTTACTCAAACTCATGTCCACTGAGTAGGTGCTGCCATCCAACCACCTCAACCTCTGTGGTCACCTTCCCTTTCCACTTTCAATCTTTCCCAGCATCAGGGTCTTTTCAAATGAGTCAGTGCTCATCAGGTGGCACTGGAGTTTCAGCTTCAGCATCAGTGCTTCCAATGAATATTCAGGGCTGATTTCATTTATAATGGACTGGTTGGATCTCCTTGCAGTCCAAGGGACTCTCAAGAGTCTTCTCCAACACCACAGTTCAAAACTATCAATTCTTTGACTCTCAGCTTTCTTTATAGTCCAACTCTCACATCCATACATGACCACTGGAAAAACCATAGCCTTGACTATACAGATCTTTGTTGCAAAGGAATATCTCTGTTTTTTAATATGCTGTCTAGATTGGTCATAACTTTTCTTCCAAGGAGCAAGTGTCTTTTAATTTTATGGCTAAAGTCACCATCTGCAGTGATTTCGGAACCCAAGAAAATAAAGTCTGCCACTGTTTCCAGTGTCTCCCATCTATTTGCCATGAAGTGATGGGATCAGATGCCATGATCTTAGTTTTCTGAATGTTGAGTTTTAAGCCAACTTTTTCACTCTCCTCTTTCACTTTCATCAAGAGGCTTTTTAGCTCCTCTTCGCTTTCTGCCATAAGGGTGGTGTCATCTGCATATCTGAGGTTATTGAGATTTCTCCCAGCAATCTTGATTCCAGCTTGTGCTTCATCCAGCCCAGTGTTTCTCATGATGTACTCTGCTTTAAGTTAAATAAGCAGGGTGACAATATACAGCCTTGACATACTCCTTTCCTGATTTGGAACCAGTCTCTGGTTGCATGTCCAGTTCTAACTGTTGCTTCCTGATCTGCATACAGATTTCTCAGAAGGCAGGTCAGGTCGTCTGGTATTCGATATTTCTTTAAGAATTTTCCAGTTTGTTGTGATCCCTACAGTCAAAGACTTTGGCATAGTCAATAAAACAGAAGTAGATGTTTTTCTGGAACTCTGTTGTGTTTTCAGTGATTCAGAGGATGTTGGCAATTTGATCGCTGGTTCCTCTGCCTTTTCTAAATCCAGCTTGAACATCTGGAAGTTCACGGTTCACATACTATTGAAGCCTGGCTTGGAGAATTTTGAGCATTACTTTACTAGCATGTGAGATGAGTGCAATTGTGCAGTAGTTTGAGCATTCTTTGGCATTGCCTTTCTTTGGGATTGGAATGAAAACTGATCTTTCCAGTCCTGTGGCCACTGCTCAGTTTTCCAAATTTGCTGGCATATTGAGTGCAGCACTTTCACAGCATCATCTTTTAGGATTTGAAATAGCTCAAATGGAATAGCTCAACTGTAATCCCATCACCTCCACTAGCTTTGTTCACAGTGATGCTTCCTAAGGCCCACTTGACTTCACATTCCAGGATGTCTGGCTCTAGGTAAGTGAGCACACTATTGTGATTATCTGGGTCATGAGGATCTTTTTTGTACAGTTCTTCTGTGTATTCTTTCCACCTCTTCTTAATATCTTCTGCTTCTGTTAGGTCCATACCATTTCTGTCCTGGGCACCATTACTGTGCCCATCTTTGCATGGAATGTTCCCTTGGTATCTCTAATTTTCTTGAAGAGATCTCTAGTCTTTCCCATTCTATTGTTTTCCTCTATTTCTTTGCATTGACCACCGAGGAATTTATCTCTCCTTGCTATTCTTTGGAATTCTGCATTCACATGGGTATATCTTTCCTTTTCTCCTTTGCCTTTTGCTTCTCTTCTTTTCATAGCTATTTTGTAAGGTCTCCTCAGACAACCATTTTGCCTTTTTACATTTCTTTTTCTTGGGGATGGTCTTGATCCCTGCCTCCTATACAGTGTCATGAACCTCTGTCCATAGTTCATCAGGCACTCTGTCTATCAGATCTAATCCCTTGACTCTATTTCTCACTTCCACTGTATAAGGGATTTGATTTAGGTCATAGTACCACCTTAATGAAAGTCTTCCTTTACACATTCCTGTGTCTCACTGTTAAAACTTCCCTGGGAGGTCAGTTATTTTCTGATGCAAAACCACAAAAATTGTGGAATTGAAGATACAGGTCGTAATCCTAACAAACCTAAGAACTATCATAAAGAACTCAAGACTCCCATTTTATCATTTAGATTATACTTTCAAAGCTAGAAAGGATCCAGGCAAAAGGCAAAGCTACCAAATCTGCTCAAGCTTATCTTTCCACTGAGTTTTACTATAGAATGTTACATTATATATAACTAATGGAAAAATCTGTAGTATTTAGGCACTAGTTCCCATAAATCATATTTGGTAGGCATATTTTATAAATATTATCCATTTTGTATATGATAAAGGATGATATATTTTAAAAAGTATGCACGATAATATGACCACCTTACATTTCTCAGACTTCCCTTGTGGCTCAGCTGGTAAAGAATCTGCCTGCAATGCAGGAGACCTGGGTTTGATCTCTGGGTTGGGAAGATCCCCTGGAGAAGAGAAAGGCTACTCATTTCAGTACTCTTGCCTGGAAAATCCCATGGGCGGAGGAGCCTCCTAGGCTGCAGTCCATGGGTCGCTAAGAGTCGGACACGACTGAGCGACTTCACTTTTACTTCTCACTTTCATGCACTGGAGAAGGAAATGGCAACCCACTCCAGTGTTCTTGCTTGGAGAATCCCAGGGACGGGGGAGCCTGGTGGGCTACCGTCTATGGGGTCGCACAGAGTCGGACACGACTGAAGCGACTTAGCAGCAGCAGCAGCAAGAGTTTCATTCACTCAACCGATAAGTATTTATTAAGACTCTGAGACAGATGCTAGACTGCACGTTGAAACCATAGCAACAGACCAGACACTTTCTATCCTCAAGGAGATCATACTGGGAAAATAAAATTAACCAAAATAAAGTTAAGACCTGTGCTTCTCCAAGTTTTATCTGCATAAGAAACCCTGGGAATCTCATTAAAAATACAGATTTTGATTCTTTTCATGCATTGGAGAAGGAAATGGCAACCCATTTGAATATTCTTGCCTAGAAAATCCCAGGGACAGGGGAGCCTGGTGGGCTTCCATCTATGGGGTTGTACAGAGTCGGAAATGACTGAAGCGATTTAGCAGCAGCAGATGTGGAATGGGAGCTAAGAATCTGCATTCCTAAGAAGCTATCAGGCAATGTTGCTATAAATGGTTCATGGATCACACTGAAGAAACGAGCGGTTATAGAATCTGAAAGTCCTGTCTCATTCTCAGTAGATAAATTCACCGAGGAATGCATCTTCATCTAACCAACAGAGAGTAACCTTGACTCTACTGAAGGTATTGCCTTTCTTTTTTTTTTTAATTAATTTTTATTTTTTAGTTTGTTTTGCTTTACAATACTATCTAAAATAAATTACCTATGTCTTTTATTAAATCTATCAGTATGGCAAACTAAGTAACAAAAATGAAAGAATTCATTATTTCGACTGTATTTTCCCTCAAATCCTTGCCAAATTAACAGCATAATCAAATTTATACTTATAAAATTTTGACTGTAAGTAACACAGACACTGCTCAGATATATAGAGTAACATTAGAACCTAGTTTCCATATAACCATGCACTAATTATGTACAATTATGTTCTAGTCGAAATGTCATTAATTTGAAATTATTAGAATCCACACAAAACAAAGTTTTCAGTTTTATAAATGATATAAATACTCTAAAGGTTACAGTTTATTACATTAGCTATGCATTCATTAGAAATTATAATTATATATAAAAAGCCACACACATATATGGTTTTATCCCCAAGTAATTATAAAATGTGAGTGTGCATGAAACAAACAGTTTACATAGCAGCTCTTAAATGTGGGGAACTGTCCTCAGAGGCAACCCAGCAACATCAGGAGACACTGTCAGTTGTCAGAATTGGTATGGGAAAGTCATACCTGTGCCAGTTAGCAGAGGACAGCTCCTGTGCTCAGTCGTGCCCAACTCTTTGAGACCTTGTGGTCTCCAGTCCACCAGTCTCCTCTGTCCAGGGGATTTCCCAGGCAAGAATACTGGAGTGGGTAGCCATTCCCTTCTCCAGGGGATCTTCCTGACCCAGGGATTGAACCTGCATATCCTGCATTGGCAGGTGGAATTTTTTAATCACTGAGCCACCAGGGAAGCCTAAGACAGGGATGCTATTACATATTCTACAATGCACACAGAGGCCAGCCCCCAGAACAACGAATTATCTGTACCAAAATTTTAATAACATAGCAACTGCAATGCAATATCCTGGATTAGATGGATAGTTCTGGTTTTCGATCTTCAATCAGTAGCTGACATTAAAAGAAATAACACTCTATAACAACTTGAAGACTTAAGTAGAGTTACTTGGAAACAAGAGAATATTAAAATTGTGCTTTAAAAATGCATTTTATCAGACAGGTATTTAAAATAACACACCACAAATATAGCAAGTGTGTTCAAAATGATTAGATAAGATCTATGTGATATCACTTATATGTGGAATCTAAGAAATCAGTATACAAATAAACTCATCTACAGAATGGAAGTAGAGTCGCAGACGCAGAACACAATCTTCGGGCTACCAAGAGGAAGAGGGGGAGGGAGTTTGGGACTGACTTATACACGTGCATGCATGCTGAGTCATGTCCACCTCTTTGCAACCCCATGGACTGCAACCCACCAGGCTCCTCTGTCTATGGGATTTTCCAGGCAAGAATACTGGAGTGGGGTGCCATTTCTTCCTCCAGGTTATCTTCCCGACCTGGGGATAGGACCCGTGTCTCCTGCATTGAGAGGCAGGTTCTCTACCAGTGAGTCACCAGGGAAGCCTGAAAGATTCAGTACAACTGTGAAAAGTCTGAAATAACAGGTTAAAATGTATAGACTTTGACTCACTTGTAGTGAACAGTCACTGAGCGAATGAGAAAAAAGAGAGATTTTTAACCTAAGCAGCCAACTATGTATAAGGCTTTGAAAACAAGTTCTCAGGTACCAAAATACCATTGATAATTTATTCTGACCACAAGTTCAAAGGAGTATATTTGGTTCAGTTTCCCTAACACAACAAAAACTTCAGAGCTGTTATATACTTAAAGTCACCAGAACAACAGAATAATCTACTTTATGGTGTTACTAAGTATAGCCATGCTTCAGGCAAATAGTTGAAACATATTGCCAAACTCAATTATTCTGGGAAACATTAATAAGTATAAAATTATTATTTTAAAATATTACTTATCATCTATTTAGAACCAAAAAGAAATCAATAAAATGAAATGAAATCAGTGACTAAGCTTTAAAATTATATCTTAGTTTAAATAGCATAGGGGCTTCCCTGGTGGCTCAGCGGTTAAAGCCTCTGCCTCCAATGCGGGAGACCCGGGTTCGATCCCTGGGTTGGGAAGATCCCCTGGAGAAGGACATGGCAATCCACTCCAGTATTCTTGCCTGGAGAATCCCATGGACAGAGAAGCCTAGTAGGTTACAGTCCATGGGGTCGCAAAGAGTCAAACACGACTGAGCGACTTTCACCTTCACCTTAAATAGCTTAAAAAAAGTAGTGAAAACATATTCATGAAAATCAACAGTTAAGGGTTATAAACTATAATCTACATGCCAAAGAGCAATTTTTTTCAGCTTCTTATAAAAATTTTCTCTCTAAACATGTTTACCATGTGTGTAAAATCAATTTCCTGAATTATAAGAGGAGACTTGATTTTTACAAATATATGCCCGAAGTTAGACTAATGGCTATTCTCTCAAATTGTTTGTTTTCAACTTAGCAAAACATAACTAGAACTTGTGTGCAATGACTTCATGACTAACCAGACAAGAATTACCATTTTTACAAATTAACCATCTGGTTCTTTAGGGAAAATGATGTTTCAATATGTCCCTATATTTCAAAAATATACACAGATACAAAAGGTAAAGACATGTTAAGTACACAAAGAAAAAGTAGAGAAAGTGCCATTTAGGGATGATAATACTTACTCTCTCATTAATAACCATACTCTAAAACTTTGACAAGCCATATAATTATAAACTGTTAATTTTATTAAATAGAGCATGAACATAATTAATACCATCCCAAGCAACTAGGTGGTCCTGTAACTTTGGACCTTTCTACCTCTGGAAAACTGATCAGAAAATCTGGCTAACATCCTAAAGAAACTAAATCAATTTTGTTGGATGGCCTTCAGCTAATTTCTGTAGTCTTGAACATACACCAAAAGCACATACTCTAACTGAATTAACTGTGTTGGCATTGTTTAGAGTCAAAGGTCCAAGAAATGGTGTTCACAGTGTTATTTCACTATTACACTGTACAGCATTCAGCTGCAAAAAAATGAAAAATTGCTATTTTAAACATTTAAAAACTGTTTAAAACTGTTATGTGTTAAAATAAGCAAGAAATAACCTGTGAGGCTCCCCTGGTGGCTCAGATGGTAAAGAATCTGCCTTCAAGAGAGACCTGGGAGACCTGAATTCGATCCCTGGGTTGGGAAGATCCTCTGGAGATGGGCATAACAACCCACTCCAGTATTCTTGCCTGGAGAATCCCATGGACAGGGGAGCCTGGCAAGCTACAATCCACAGGGTCACAAAGAGTCGAACATGACTGAGTAACTTAACACTTTTCACTTTCAGCCCTATTTTGAACAGGTCTTAAAATGTTAAAGATAACTGAGTTGGTTCTATTTCTTTAAATTTCTGCTTTTCTTCTTACTTCATTTGCTGTTTTGGATGTTTGTTTGACTACCATTTAATACACTGAATTCAGTTAGACCTATAAAAAAAGGCACAGATCCATACACTGGACAAAACCTTGAAGGCATTAGGAAAAATAAACTAACATCCTACAAAGTAGAGATCAGGTGCACAGTCGATCGAGAGTACAAAAAAAGGAAAGCTTTGATGCTGAAATTCAAAGAGGCAGTCTAAAGCCCTTCAAACTTTCTACTTCTGATCAGGATGAGTCCTACATAGGTATCAAATGGTCAGAGATATGAAGGATATACAGATCCAGGTTTCAGGATCAGGATCTTACAAAGTTTTCTTAAATAGTCAAATTGGGGTAGGTGACAGGGCAATTGAGATAAGTATGAAGCAATTTTGCACACCTTTCTATTGTTGAGCAGATGAGTTGTAATTCTGACTTTGTCTCTCATTAACTGTGTGCCCTTAGATGAAGTTTAACTGGAACATGAAAAAGTACATACTTCTTTTATAAAATAAGGATAATAAGACTAGAAACCATTGAACTGCAAGGAGATCAAATCAGTCAATCCTAAAGGAAATCAGTTCTGAATATTCATTGGAAGGACTGATGCTGCAGCCAAAGTTCTAATACTTTGGCCACCTGATGTGAAGAACTGAATCATTGGAACAGACCCTGATGCTAGGAAATACTGAAGGCAGGAGGAGAAGGGAATGACAGAAGATGAGATGGTTGGATGGCACCACCGACTCGATGGATATGATGAGTTTGAGCAAGCTCCAGGAGTTGATGATGGACTGGGAAGCCTGGCATGCTGCAGTCCATGGGGTGACAAAGAGTCAGACATGACTGAGTGACTGAACTGAAGATATAATTGATTAGAAAATGAAACTGTGTTACATAGTACATATAACCCTTTATCACAGTGTATATAAGTAATTACACATAACCAGCTGTATTAGCATACAAATACTTAGTAAAAGTTAATCAGCAGTTAGGCTCATACAGGGGTTCATAAGGTTAACTAAGAACCTGCTAAGGAACTGTTTGCTGGCAAAATTAACTAGGGATCATTTTAGGAAATTAAAGCTAAGTTGAAGTTTTTATGGAATAAATAAATAAATAAATAAACTAAGTACCCCAGTCTCAATAAAACCAAAGCATGCCTTTCACCCAGGAAAACAAATGATTTCAGTTATATCCTATTTGTCAGTTGTGGTTACATTAAACAATAATTAAATTATATGCTCCAGGAAACAGGTAGGGGTGGATAAGTGAAATACAAAAAGCTGTTATGGCCCTTGTTTGTTTAGATTATAGATCAGCATTCTTCGGGAGGTGCTTTTCTTTTATTATAGGAACAAAAATTGAGTTAAAGACACTTGCGATTTTAGGGGTACTGTGATGTATAAAAAAATTAAATGCTTCCTTTTTCTATAGAACTTTCCTTTAAAGGAGCAACAGCCAACAATCAAGATAAACTGGGTCATGGCCTCTTCAGCTGAGGCCTTCCAACACTTCATTTTGCTTTTAGCACAAAATATAAACAATGGTAGTGATCCCAGTTGCAGTGGAGTTGGTAGCAGTCACAGTAATCTAAGGAAATCTACAAGGCCGCATTCAGACCCGCCCTAGTCTCCTGCCCTCACCTCCCACCAGTCCACCTCCACTCCAGTCATACACGTCTTATTTCGGAGCCCCTGAACGGAACTCTTTGAGGGTTTTCACATACTGTCCCTTCTGTATTTCTCTTTAAACAGCTAACTCCTGCTTACCACAGTCTGTGTGTCAGTCACTCAGTCATGTTCGACTCTTTGAGACCCCATGGACTGTAGCCGGCCAGGCTCCTCTGTCCATGGGATTCTCCAGTCAAGACTACTGGAGTGGGTTGCCATGCCCTCCTCCAGGGGATCTTCCTGACCCAGGTCTCCCAGGTCTCTCTAAAAGGCAGACTCTTTACCACCTGAGCCACCAGGGAAGCCCCATTACCAGTCTAGCCTTAAATGAATGCCCCATCTGCCAAGAGATTCTCATTCACTGCTCTCTACTTGCAATTGTTTTGGGTGTTAGTTCTAAAACTAACATCACTATTTCCCATCACTTCACGGTAAATAGATGAGGAAACAGTGAAAACAGTGTCAGACTTTATTTTTTGAGGCTCCAAAATCACTGCAGATGGTGACTGCAGCCATGAAATTAAAAGACGCTTACCCTTGGAAGAAAAGTGATGACCAAGCTAGATAGTATATTCAAAAGCAGAGACATTACTTTGCCGACTAAGGTCCATCTAGTCAAGGCTATGGTTTTTCCTGTGGTCATGTATGGATGTGAGAGTTGGACTGTGAAGAAAGCCGAGCACCGAAGAATTGATGCTTTTGAACTGTGGTGTTGGAAAAGACTCTTGAGAGTCCCTTGGACTGCAAGGAGATCCAACCAGTCTATTCTGAAGGAGATCAGCCCTGGGATATTTTTGGAGAGAATGATGCTAAAGCTGAAACTCCAGTGCTTTGGCCACCTCATGCGAAGAGTTGACTCCTTGTAAAAGACTCTGATGCTGGGAGGGATTGGGGGCAGGAGGAGAAGGGGACGACCGAGGATGAGATGGCTGGATGGCATCACTGATTTGATGGACGTTGAGTCTGAGTGAACTCCGGGAGTTGGTGATGGACAGGGAGGCCTGGCATGCTGCGAATAAGGTCGCAAAGAGTTGGACACAACTGAGCGACTAAACTGAACTGACTCAAAATTTAAATCACTTTCCAGGGCTCTTTTACATTAAGGACAGTTTAGTTTTTCCTTAGCATAGTTATCACAATTTGTAATTAAACATTGTTTGTGTATTTGTTTACTGTTTTACCCTCAATTGTACAGTATGCCCCTTGAGAACAGAGAACTATACTTGCTTAGTTCAACTGCCTAAATCCAGTGCTTAATCTTTTTTTCATTTTTCTTATTTTTAATTGGAGGATAATTGCTTTACAATGCTGTGCTAGTTTCTGCTGTACAACAGCATCAATCAGCTATGAGTATACATATATCCCCACTTTCTTGAGACTCCTTCCCATCCCAGCCCCAGCCCCAAGGATTAAATCTTGATAGGCATTTAATATTTGGTAAAGACATTCATGAACTAAGGAACTAATGAAAAACTAACTTTCCTACTTATAAATTCCTTACTACTCTCAGCACGGTATATACCATGAATTATTTTTCAACAAGAGTTGGGAAGAAGGGAAAAGTTTCTTCCATTACTGTCTACTGCCCTGATGTACCTTCTGGAGATCTCTATCTCTGAAGTAGCTTGGTTCTGTGAAATACGTCAGTCTCCTTAAAGAAATCAAGCCTGACAATGAAGACTTGAAATTTTACTTAGAGTTAAATGTGCACATGAATGGAGGGTGGAAGAAGGGTTCTCTATTCAGTTATTTCTTTATTTCACCTTTTAGCTATCTCTTCCATGTGTTTGGCATGTATCATTACATTTGAGTTGAGATATTCAATACAGTGAAGTATGGCTCACAATCTAGCATGGATAGTTATAATAAGCATACCCAATCTCTTCCTTTAGTTTCATGAGGAAATTTTCTTTCTTTTCATGCCAGTAAAACAATCTTCCCATTGTGCACTGAGCAACTCCACACATACATGGATCTGCCCTACAGATGCCTGGATTTCAGTACTGTGACTTCACTGTTTATATATCAGACAAAAGCTCTGGGGGTAAAAATACTAGAATATGTGGCATTTTGCATCTGTAAGCTGTGGGCTGAAAACGCTGCAAGGTAAATGTGCCCTTATAAAGGGAGAGAAAAATGACAGAAAACTGCTAATTACTTTCCCAAGGAGACTTCTTTCTGACCTTAGGTATAAGCCTTCTGTCAAACTTAAAATTCTTTTCTTTCATCTTTTCTTAGAAAAGTATTCAGTAGTAGAAATCATAATGAATCAAGCAGCACCTACAGTCAATGAGTTACATAATCTTAGGACAAAGTATTAAGCCATAGGTCTCCCTATTTTTATTTGTAAAATGAGAAGGAAGGTCATAGGTTTATTTTAAAGGATTAAGGTACATATTATTCTCTCTAGATCATGGAGAGCACTCAATCCTTGTTAGTGTTGCGACTGTTTATAACGGAAAACATTCTGATATAGTCCTTGTGGTGTTTAATAGTTTTTAGGCAATGGCACCCCACTCCGGTACTCTTGCCTGGCAAATCCCATGGACGGAGGAGCCTGGTGGGCTGCAGTCCATGGGGTCGCTAAGAGTCAGGCACGACTGAGCGACTTCACATTCACTTTCCACTTTCATGCATTGGAGAAGGCAATGGCAACCCACTCCAGTGTTCTTGCCTGGAGAATCCCAGATACAGAGGAGCCTAGTGGGCTGCCATCTCTGGGGTCACACAGAGTCGGACACGACTGAAGTGACTTAGCAGCAGTAGCAGCAGCAGGCAAATTTAGGAGCCAAGGCAGATTTAGCAGAAAGGAATGACATCTCCTCTTAAGGTCAACCAAGATTGCCTGAGTCAGTTAACAAGACACACGAACTTCCGCTTTACAAGCTATACCTTCATTTGGCTCATTTCTTCTAAAATTCAGTCTATACTCAGTATGTTTCATCAGATTATACAAGGCAAATTTAGGAGCCAAGGCAGATTTAGCAGAAAGGAATGACATCTCCTCTTAAGGTCAACCAAGATTG
The DNA here is from genome assembly GCA_006408695.1 of Aepyceros melampus. Classification (NCBI taxonomy): domain Eukaryota; kingdom Metazoa; phylum Chordata; class Mammalia; order Artiodactyla; family Bovidae; genus Aepyceros; species Aepyceros melampus. Next base: position 105,580 of record SJXQ01008234.1, on the reverse strand, counting down.
CCTGAGTCAGTTAACAAGACACACGAACTTCCGCTTTACAAGCTATACCTTCATTTGGCTCATTTCTTCTAAAATTCAGTCTATACTCAGTATGTTTCATCAGATTATACACCAGGGCTATACTAAGGACTGATCATCATAAAAATATGAACAAATTAATCTTTAATTTTTTTCTTGGTTGGAATCTGAAAATTTGTTAGGCTGGCTTACATTGGACAGACATTTAATTCAGGAGGTTATATTCACTCCTTGGAGAGAGTATGTCCTCAGGCCGTTAGTTTGGGCTAGCTGGCTCTCCTTGTCTGGCACTGATTCCAAAACTACTCAGCATTTCCTGATCAACTCTGCAATTTTTATACAGATTTCTGGTAGACTTAAGTACTAAGGACTAGATTCCATATATTAATAAATTGTACCTGCACTTATTTTACTAGGGAATTATAGTTGAGATGGCTAATGTTCCCAATGAGGAAAGTTTAGGTACAATAAAGCAAATGTCTGATGTTCAGAGGAGACACAGGTCTATATACAGTCTGCCTCACAGGCCACAGATAAGGAGGATAGCAATACTAGTGGGCATTTTCTATTTGGCAACTTAGTAAGAGATTTATTTTTAGATAATCAGTTTGTGATAATCAGTCTCTAACAGGCACCCCACAATGATATCCACACTTCCCAATATGGATAGTCTTGTATGACTCCCTCCTCTCGAGTGTAGGCTGGACATACGGACTTGATTTAAATCAACAGAATATGAAAGAAACAATGGAATATCACTTTTAAGATTAGATTACAAAAGCACTGTGCCTTCAGTCCTGAGTGCCGTGTGGCGAGGCAGCCCTGTGGGGAAGCCCACATGCAATGGTTGAGATCTACTAACAACCAGGTAGGTGTGAGCACAGAATCCACCTCCACATCAAGTCCTCAGATTCGGCTGCAGAGGACAGTCTACAGCGGTCAGACAGCTCGACTGCAATCAGACGAAAGACCCTGAGTCAAAGGAACCTGGCTAAACTGTGCCTAGATTTCTGACCCACAGAAACCGTGAGAGAGTTAATGTTTGTTAATTAAGGTCACTACATTTTCGGGTAACTTGTTATGCAGCAAACATGGTACAATATGTAAGACAATGTTCAGCTTAGTAATAAGAAGTCATGATCATTTATCTAGTCACTTATTTATCTATTCAACATTCTATAAATGTCCACCTTTTATCAAGACTCCATCATGATTTGGGAAGACCTCACATGGGGCTGTAGAGCCTCCACAAAACAAAAGAAAAGGATATGTAAACCAGAATTCAGAGAAAAACAAGCAGGAAAAGCTTCCTGGGGGAAAATGACATCATGGGTGAAGGCCATGAGGCAGACAGTACTATCGCATTGAGAAACTACAGAAGTCAAGCTGGCCAGAAGAGGGCACGCTTACAGAGTGTAGGGCTCTTTGGCCAGGGTACCAGTTAAGATAGCTTTGGTGTCACCTGAGTCCAAGTTCACCTCCATGTACCTGTGCTCCCCCTTCGTAGCAATGTTAACGAAAACCATTTAAATATCCCCTCTATGTCCCAGTTCTTTCTTCTGGAAAATAAGGATAACAGTACACATTTCAAAAGGTTGTTAAGGGCATTTAAAGCTATGGCACCTAACACAAAATAAGTGGTGAAAATTGCTGGCTGTTATTATTGCCGTTTTTGTTATTTTTATTAGTAGTCCTAGTGAGAGATCTTGTGAGACATACCAAGGAATTTTCATACTACTTTAGAAGCAATGGAAAACCAAGAAACAGATTTGACTGGGGCATAATATCATAAGATAAACAATTTATAACGATCATTCACCAGCCCCATAAAGAATAAATCTGAGGAGAGTAACACTGAAGGCTGTTGGGGAGCTAACAGACTGTTACAATCATCTGGACAAAAGTCATGCTGCATAGAGCAGTGGCAGTGGTAATCAAGAGCGAAGGGACACAGGAAGGATAAATGAGGGGCAGAATCCAAATGCTCTGGAACTTGATTTGCTTCGGGAGTGAGACAGAGAATGAGTCATACCTCACACAAGGTTTAGGTAACTAAGAAAATGATACACATTTTCAGAAACTGATACCCCCAGTAGATGGAGGACTAGCTGGAAAAAGAATCTGTGAATGTGAAATATTGATATTTGAAGGACTTCTGATTGAATATACAGATCTGACATTCAGCAAAGTGAGTAAACTCAGGGCTACAGAATATTTTGTGTCCCTAGCAAATAAAAGATCCATGAAGACATCAACTTTTTTAAAAAAGAAATATGTACAAAAATCTAAAAATCATCAATAGAATCTTGAATCCTGCAAAAGAAACTTGGAAGAAGAAACCAAAAATGAAACAGGTTAATAAGAAAGACAAGATGTTACAGAATCCATGGATAAGATTCCTTCCAGGAAAAAGAAGAGTATCACAGAGAGAGTCAAGGGGTACAAGAGATAAGGTAAGAGCTCAATAAAGGTCTTGTGGATTTCCCATAGAACAGTCAGTCACTAAGGACCTTACTGAGAGCAGTTCCCATGGAAGGTTAGCGTAGAAGCCAGGGTGTGATGATTGAGGAACAAGAAGATAAATGATCCTAAAATTATGCAAGATTACTACAGGGTAACCTTGCATTTAGAACTACTTCTTTGTTTTTGTTTCAATGGGAGGAACATGTATCAATGGGGGAGGGAGAAGAGAAAAGCAAAATCAAAGATCAGGAGACGAAATAGTTTTAATGAAAAGGTGGCTACAGAAGCAAGGTTCTTGAAAGATCTGGTGCTTGGAACATAAGAATGTTCTCATATTTGAGTATGTAATTACACTCTGAAGCTAGAGGCAAGATCATATCTAAGAGCGGAGGTACTAATGGATGGGTTAGACCAGTGATATGCAGATGATACCACCCTTATGGCAGAAAGTGAAGAGGAACTAAAAAGCCTCTTGATGAAAGTAAAAGAGGAGAGTGAAAAAGTTGGCTTAAAACTCAACATTCAGAAAACAAAGACCATGGCATCTGGTCCCATCACTTCATGGGAAATAGATGGGGAAACAGTAGAAACAGTGTCAGACTTTATTTTTTTGGGCTCTAAAATCATGCAGATGGTGACTGCAGCCATGAAATTAAAAGACGCTTACTCCTCAGAAGAAAAGTTATGACCAACCTAGATAGCATATTCAAAAGCAGAGACATTACTTTGCTGACTAAGGTCCATCTAGTCAAGGCTATGGTTTTTCCTGTGGTCATGTATGGATGTGAGAGTTGGACTGTGAAGAAGGCTGAACGCCGAAGAATTGATGCTTTTGAACTGTGGTGTTGGAGAAGACTCTTGAGAGTCCCTTGGACTGCAAGGAGAACCAACCAGTCCATTCTGAAGGAGATCAACCCTGGGATTTCTTTGGAAGGAATGATGCTACATGGCATCTGGTCCCATCACTTCATGGGAAATAGATGGGGAAACAGTAGAAACAGTGTCAGACTTTATTTTTTTGGGCTCTAAAATCATGCAGATGGTGACTGCAGCCATGAAATTAAAAGACGCTTACTCCTCAGAAGAAAAGTTATGACCAACCTAGATAGCATATTCAAAAGCAGAGACATTACTTTGCTGACTAAGGTCCATCTAGTCAAGGCTATGGTTTTTCCTGTGGTCATGTATGGATGTGAGAGTTGGACTGTGAAGAAGGCTGAACGCCGAAGAATTGATGCTTTTGAACTGTGGTGTTGGAGAAGACTCTTGAGAGTCCCTTGGACTGCAAGGAGAACCAACCAGTCCATTCTGAAGGAGATCAACCCTGGGATTTCTTTGGAAGGAATGATGCTAAAGCTGAGGCTCCAGTACTTTGGCCACCTCATACGAAAAGCTGACTCATTGGAAAAGACCCTGATGCTAGGAGGGATTGGGGGCAGGAGGAGAAGGGGATGACCGAGGATGAGATGGCTGGATGGCATCACGGACTCGATGGACGTGAGTCTGAGTGAACTCCGGGAGTTGGTGATGGACAGGGAGGCCTGGCATGCTGCGATTCATGGGGCTGCAGAGTCAGACATGACTGAGTGACTGAACTGAACTGAGACCAGTGATTCTCAACCGGAGGGTGATTTGCCCACTCCAGGCAACCTTTAGCAATGTCAAAACATTTTGCTTGCTACAACCAGGGGGTATAACACTGTCATCTAGTGGGTAGAAGACAGGCACGCTGCTAAACTGTACAAGGTATAGGAAAGTTCCCCACAATATATAGTCCAAAATGCTATAGTGCTGACATTAAGAAACCTGGGCTAGACATTTAAGGAGAGGAAAAAGTTTAAATATCCACTGAGGAGAACAGGGAGCTGACGATGGAATCATGGTACGCTTACTTTACAATATTCAGTGCTCACAGCAAAATGAAAACCATCATTTTTAAATGACAATAATCTGCACTGCTGTGCAATTTTCTCCAGCAGTATTAAGATGAAATATAGACTCAGAGAAGAGAAAAGTTAAATTGACAACATGAACAAGGTTTTACATAATAGGTCTTAATAGAAGGACAAGAGAATCAGAGACACTGATAAAAGAGCCACGATCCACTAAAGTGAAGAATCGTGGTATCCAAGTAAAGAAATGTATGAAACGAAAGGTAGCCGAAAGAGAGAAGACAGCAGGCTTTCAGTTTTCTATGAAATTTTAATATGTGCATTGAGAGTAATTGAGGAAAAGTAAAGAAAGATAAAACATTGCAGCCAGAAGTTAAGAAATAGCCTTAGTATTTATTTTTCAGCACAGTTAGGATGACGGCAGCTCATATCCACATGAGACCCAACAGGCAGACAGATGAAGAGCACTGAAAATAGTGGACACTGGAACTGAGGATAGGACCTGAGAAGCTAGGGTGATGGGAAAAATAATCACACAGTGCCAGTTATACACCTCTGTGTGTATACCTAAATTTCATGTCCTATCTTTATTTAAACAATGATTCAAAAAGACACATGGGCCCCAATGTTCACTGCAGCACTATATACAATAGCCAGGACATGAGAGAAACCTAAATGTCCACCGAAGGAAGAATGGATAAAAAAGATGTGGTACATATAGAAAACAGAATATTACTGAGCCATAAATAATAAAATAATGCCATCTGCAACTATCTGGATGGATCTAGAGATTGTTACACTGAGTGAAGTAAGTCAGATATAGAAAGACAAGTATCATGATATCACTCATATGTGGAATCTAAAAATTTAAAAATGCTACAAATGATCTTAACAAAACATAAATGAGTCACAGATATAGAAAACAAACTCATGGTTACCAGAGGGGAAAGAGGCGTACAGATAAACTGGAGATTGGAATTAACTATACACACTATTATATTAAAAAACAGTGTTAAGTCATGCCCAACTCTTGCAATCCCATGAACTGTAGCCTGCCAGGCTCCTCTCTCCATGGGATTCTCCAAGCAAGAATACTGGAGTGGGTTGCTATTTCCTTCTCCAGCGGAACTTCCTGACCCAGGAATTGAACCCAGGTCTCTCTGGCACTGCAGGCAGATGCTTTACAGACTGAGATACATGGGAAGCCCTACTATAAATGAAACAGATAACTAATGAACCTACTGTATAGCATAAGGAACTCTACTCAATAATCTGTAATGACTTATATGAGAAAAGAATCTTGAAAAGGGTATATATACATATATGTATAACTGATACACGTTGCTGTAGAGCAGAAACACAACACTGTAAATCAACTATACACCAATAAAAATTAATACAACAAAACAACAAGCAATGAATAAACAGAAATTTCTGTTAAAACAGAGCTGGGAGACCAGAATGGGGAGATCTCACAACCTGCTACTACAGTCTGTTCTACAAGAGCAAGCACTCATCTTTCCTGGAGAGGACTCAGTAAATGGAAAACTGTGGACTGTCTGCTCACTCTAGCCCTCCCAACTTCCTTTTCCCTTCTATAAAAGTGTTCTTCCCTTGCTATGCGGGTACTTACTTGTGGCTTGTCATGGTTGCAGGCCACAAATTTCACTTCTCTGTTTACCCCAAAGAAACCTATCTTTGCTGAAGAAAGATATGGCAGTCTGTTTTAGGTCAATAATTACCAAATATATACAGGAAAAGCAGGAACAAAAAGAGACTACCACAACAATTTTTAACAAAAAGGACTCTTCGTAGTATCTAACACTGAGAAGATCAAGGGGTAAATCACATAGGATCCAACAGTTCGGTGCTCAACAAGAGTGTTGAACCATTTTTAGAACCCAGCTTTCTATTTTTTTTTTTTAATTAATTTTTATTTTTTAGTTTGTTTTGCTTTACAATACTATATTCGTTTTGTTACACATTGACATNGAGTCGGACACAACTGACGCGACTTAGCAGCAGTAGCAGCAGCAGCAAACAATGCAGGTGACTTATGTGATGCAGGTTCAGTTCCTAGGTTGGGAAGATACCCTGGAGGAGAGTGTGGCAACCCTCTCCAGTATTCTTGCCTGGAGAATCTCAGGACACATGAGCCTGGTGGGCTACAGTCCACAGTGTTACACGGAGTCAGATATGACTAAAGTGATGTCATGCACTGTTTTTCAGCAATTTGTTTAAGTTGTGCTTTGATGTGGTTTTCCTGTGTTTATTTTGTTTCAGTTTCTTGGATCTTTGAGTTTTTCAGTTTTATTCAAAGTTGAAAATAAATTCATCTATTATTTCTTTAGGCTTCCCTGGTGACTCAGACGGCAAGGAATCCTCCTGCAGTGTGGGAGACCTGGGTTGATCTCCCAGTTGGGAAGATCCCCTACAGGAAGTCATGACAACCCACTCCAGTATTCTTACCTGGAGAATGCTATAGACAGAAGAGGATGGCTGGCTACAGTCCATGGGGTCACAAAGAGTCATTCATGACTGAAGCAACTAAGCACAGCACATTATTTCTTTGTGGTATTGTTTGGCACTCTCTCTATTGGCCCATTTACCCTGGGACTCCAGTTACATCATATATGACAACCCAGTATTTCTCCACAGGTACTAAGTTTCATTCACTCTGGTCTATCATTTTTTCCTCTTTTTAAAAATAGCTTACGGTTGTTTCGTCTTCATGTTCACTGATCCTCTCTTCAGTACAGTTTTATTTTTTTAAGTCCATTCCATGAGTTTTCCTTAAAAAAATCTTATATTGTATTTTCAGTTCTGGAAACTAAATCTGCCAATTTCTATAGGTTCAGTCTCTTCTGAAACATCTCTTCTTATGCTTCCCATAATCCTTAAATATATTTATAACTGTTTAAAATCCTTACCTTGCAATTCCAGGTTCTCAGTCATTTATAATTTAGTTTCTATGACTGCTTTTTATCCTAGGCTTCACACTTCTTTGCTAGTTTATATCTGTTGACTGGTTGCCAGATCGTGTGTTTGTTATATACTTGAATATTATTGTTATGTTGTGCCTTTAAAGCCTATTGAAAGTTTGTTCTATTTTTTTTTTTTTGGTAATTTCTTAAGTTATTTGCCATTCACCTTGATTCTTATGAAGTTTGATTTTAAATTTTATCATGATACTCCTAGCATAGCTTTTGCTTTTCTGGTACTTTAGTCTTACTGTTAATACTAAGATGTGAGCTTCTGAGATCCCTACTGAATTATCTAAATGGTGAGCAAAGTCTCTCTACTGTAGGTAGTTGGAAGGCTAATGTTTTCAGCCCTGTGTATGTTTTGAGGATTTTTCAGCTAATATTTGCTTGATAATTTTTGGTTGGTTTGTTGGTTTTGTCCAGTCCTGTGACAATTCTCCATGCATGTATAGTTTAGAATTCAGATAACTCAAGGAGACTCCTGCAGAGTTCTGGAACTCTTTCTCTGAGTAGCTCCTTCATCTCCAGTACACTGCCCCACGATTTTCAACCCTGTTGGTTTCTCTGAACTCTGTTTTTCCTCAGCTCAATGAGATACCTTTTTATCATCTCTGTGGTTCTCCCCTCCATGCCAGTAGTTAGCATTTCTAAGAAAAAAGGCAAGCTTTATTTATTTAGATATTTAGTTAAGCTGCACCGCTTGGCTTGTGGAAACTTAGTTACCTGACCAGGGGTTGAACCTCTGCCACGTTCAGTGAAAGTACAGAATTTTAACCACAGGACCACCAGAAGCAATCCTGGGGCAGGGGGCAGGTAGGGAAGGAACAACAAAGCAAGAAGCATAACTCTCCCAGACTCCAGACAAAAATACAAAGCTGCGGCAATCAAAATAGTGTGATACTGGGATAAAACCAGACATATGGATCAATGGAACAAAATAGAGAACACAGAAATAAACTCACATACCTATGGTAAATTAATTTTTGACAAAGAGGGCAAGACTATAAAATGGGAGAAAAGACAGTCTCTTCCTCAAGTGGTGCTGGGAAAGCTAACAGCTGCATGTAAATCAGTGAAGTTAGAACACACCAAAATGACTTAAAGATTTAAACATAAGATGCAGCACCATGAAACTCCTAGAAAGAGGACAAAGGCAAAACATTCTGTGTTATAAATTGTACCAATGTTTTATTAGGTCAATCTCCCAAGGCAATTGAAATAAAAACAAAAATAAACAAGTGGGACCTAATCAAACTTATAAACTTTTGCACAGCAAAGGAAACCATACAAAAAAGAAAAAAGAAAAGACAACCTATGGAATGGGAGAAAAGTTTCCAAATGATACAATAGATAAGAGCTTAATCTCCAAAATACACAACAGCTCAACAACTTAACAGCAGCAAAAACAAACAACTCATCAAAAAGTGGGCAGAAGACCTTAATAGACATATCTCCAATGAAGACATGCAGAGGGCCAATAAGCACATGAGAAAATGCTCAACATAACTAATTTTTAGAGAAATGAAAATCAAAACTACAATGAGGTACCACTTCACACCAATCAGAATAACCATCATTAAGATGTCTAAAACCACTACAATACTGTAATTAGCCTCCAATTAAAATAAATAAATTAATTTTAAAAAGAAAAAGAAATGATGGAGAGGTTGTTTAGAAAAGGGAACCCTCCTACACTGTTAGTGGGAATATAAGCAACCACTATGGAAAACAGTGTGGATATTCCTCAGAAAACTAAAAATGGAATTACCATATGTCCCAGAAATCCCACTCCTGGACATACACTGGGACAAAATTATAATTCAAAAAGATGCATGCACCCCTATGCTCATAGCAGCACTATTCACAATATCCAAGACATGGAAACAGCCTAAATGTCCATTGACAGATGAATGGACAAAGAAAATATGGTACATGTATACAACAGGATACTACTGCTGGGCATACACACTGAGGAAACCAGAATTGAAAGAGACACGTGTACCCCAATGTTCATTGCGGCACTGTTTATAATAGCCAGGACATGGAAGCAACCTAGATGTTCATCAGCAGATGAATGGATAAGAAAGCTGTGGTACATATACACAATGGAGTATTACTCAGCTATTAAAAAGAATACATTTGAATCAGTTCTAATGAGGTGATGACGCTGGAGCCGATTATACAGAGTGAAGTAAGCCAGAAAGAAAAACACCAATACAGTGTACTTACACATATATATGGAATTTAGAATGATGGTAATGATAAACCTATACGCAAGACAGCAAAAGAGACACAGATGTATAGAACGGCCTTTTGGACTCTGTAGGAGAGGGAGAGGGTGGGATGGGTTGGCAGAGTGGCAGTGTAACATGTGTGATATCATAAGTGAAATATGGAGTATTACTCAGCTATTAAAAAGAATACATTTGAATCAGTTCTAATGAGGGGATGACGCTGGAGCCGATTATACAGAGTGAAGTAAGCCAGAAAGAAAAACACCAATACAGTATACTTACACATATATATGGAATTTAGATTGATGGTAATGATAAACCTGTACACAAGACAGCAAAAGAGACACAGATGTAAGTGTCTTTTAATTTCATGGCTGCTATCTACACTTAAATATCCCCCAGGACACAGCAATGGAATTAGGGCACAGAATTTAGAAACAGATTCTTAGCAGTGAATTCAAGACACAAAACAAAGAACAAGATGCTAAAATTTCCAGCAACAGAAGTAGAATATCTAGAGTTTACAGATAGAAACAACATGGAAAAGAAGAGTGTAGTACATAACCTTTAAACTCAAGAGACAGCGAGATAGCTGCCATTTCTTTTCAGCTTTACATTGTTGCTCCAAATGCTACTGGTAGAATTTAGCACTGACTTCCATCAAAACCACCGAGAGGAGCTTGTTAAAAAATGACATTCTAGAACCTATCCCAGATGATTCACTAAATGTTTACACATTTCAGGAATCTATGTATTTAGCAGTTCATGGATTTAATACAGGACTGAAATTTGGAAACTAGTAGTATTTACTACTTGGACATGCAGTCAATGAACATGAAATTGGGCAAACTCTAGGATATAGTGAGGGACAGTGAGCCCTGGCATGCTGCAGTCCATGAGGTCTCAAAGAGTGAGACAAGACTCAGTGACGCAACAAAAACAAGGATTTACTACTTAATATTGTCACACCTTCATCTCAACTCAATAGCTTTCCTATTCATTGAAAGCTTATGATATGGCAGATGCTTTTCTAAGTGCATTAAAATATAATTTTAAAGTTCAACTGCCTCAACAACTTTACAATGAAGATATCATTAACATTTTCAATTTAAGGTAAGAAAATTAGGCAATACCACAGACATCTGAGCACCAGCAGCCTGATACCAGAGCCTGTTCTCTGTACTATTACCATGATAAAACTAGCCTACTAAAATAAACTTGTTCCTTTTATTTTCAACTAGAATTATGCATGTTGTTAAAAAGTCATCATACATTAACCATAAACTTGGGCAGTTACACAATTTAATGAAAACAAGAAAATTGTGGAAAACTTAATACAAATCAGTTTGGCAAGTGAAACATTTCAAAACACAAGATTACCATAAAAATAATTGATGTCCTTAGGGGTAAAAGTAGTACATAATTCCTATACACCCCCTCACACCCACTACTACTTCTGCATTTCCTTAACCCGAATATTAAATATGAGGTTAACTTGGACATTGACCAGTTCAGAAAAAGGAGGTGGCAGCAAGAAATATACATTCACCTCTTCATTATCATAATTATCCTATCTTTTGCAAATGTGTTTGTCTCTTTTTTTTTCTTCAATCTATTTTCTTCATGTTTTCAATGAATTTTGGGGTCGCAAAGAGTCGGACGCGACTGAGCAACTGAAGTGAACTGAATGTAGAACGCACTAGACACTGTGGCTCTCAAGACAAGTGTCAAGCTCACAGGGGCCCAAGTGTACCAGGGCAGGGAGGGGTTTCTAAAGAAGTCACACTGACTCTGAATTTTAAAGGAGAAATAGAACTCAGAGGATGAAGTGAGGGAGGAAGACCACAAGAGAGTAGATGAAACGAATGGACTGTATCTCAAGTCAAAAGTGTAGGAAAAACAAAGAACTTTGTTAAAGTAAAATAAGAAAATTAGCTTGAAAGCATTTTCATGCTTTCTAAGAGAAGCCATCTTTGTACAAGTAAAGTATGTGGCAATCTAATATCATTTATCAAACTGGATCTTTGAGTACTTACATTTAATTCCGTTTTTAGCATTTCTTCAAGACAACGACCTACATGTTCTCCTTCTTTTGTGTCCATAACTACACAAACTTGTTGTGAAATTCTTTCTGAAATACAAAAGAGATGAAATTTTAAGCTTCAAACAGATTATGAAACAAAACCCTAGTACACTGAAACCTATACTTACCTGCTATTCACAAGTACTGAATAGGGGCTTGTGGGCTTTGGGCCAAGTGAAGTGACCTGAACTACACAGAGACTGACTTGACTCATTAACCAGTCAAGCCAGTAAATCTACGTATTTAACATTTTGTAGGTGGATAACTGGGACATCATGTAAGCAATAGAAATAACAGATCTTCAGAAACATCTGAAGAGAGTAACTGGAGGTGACAGCTCTTTTGCTCAAGACTTCAGTCCTTCTCCGTTTACAAGGAATCCCCCAGGATCTGTGGAATCCCTTCTCTCAAGCAGATCTGCTCTTCAGGCTATCAGATATCTCCTGCATACAGTTCACTGTGCCATCAGGTACCTGGATGACACACAGCATTTTCCTTGCCATTCCTTTAGGTCCAGTCAATTCAATTACATTCCTGCCTGTTTAATATTATCGCACGTTAAAAGAGCCAAAAATAGATATTCTCCAAATTTGGAAGGCTTGAAATTATATAATTTAAAATCATAAGCTGTATGACATAGAGATAGTCACCTTGGTAAACCTTGGATATACTCTCACAAAATATATACAGTCCTCCTTTATAGCAGATATAAAATACTAAGAAAAGGCTTTATTACTACCAATTTAAGAAAATATTTCATGGTATTATGTCAAGGCCTTTTTTAAAAAGTCTAATTTTAAATAGGAGTCCCAATTCAAAGTAGGTTTAACACTTGACCCAGCTGCTTCTTATACTGGTAACTCCATATAACAGGCTTTCTATAAACACTGTTCTAGCAATAGTTAATGATTCATCCAAACAAAGCTGAAAATGACAAACCATTTAAAATAATGTCACCAGTTAATGGTATTCCTATTACTATCCACTTCCCACTTATCAAGAGTATTATATGTTCCAGAGTCATACCCTATATTCACATCAATTTTCATCATGATCTTGCAAACAGTATTATTGTGAATCTATATAACAGATTAAGGAAATTTTACTTCAGAGAAACAAAGTAACTTGCCCGAGATCACAGGGTTATGATTAGAAGAAAAAGAATCCAAATCCAAACAAATTAAGCACACAAACACACAGCTATTCTACAGCACTAAAATGAAAAGAGTTCTCTGACATAAACTGAACATTAAGGATTTTCCTATGAAAGTTCCTAATGTTTCATAGTCATTATCCCATTTAATGGCTCAAAATAAATATGGATTATTAGCTAAGTATTATAATTCCTATTTTACCTCATCACAAGGTACTTAAACCCGTCTTTCCAAAGCTTGTGCTTTTTCTATCATGCTGTCTACCTTATAATAATTGTTATAATTATAAATATTATAAATTGTTATAAATATCATAATTATAACTGTATTTTATAATAACATAATTATAAAAATAATAAGAATGTTTCACATTCTTTTACATTCACTCTTTTACATCCTACAAGTTCAAGAAAATAATACAGGCACAGTAATTTAAATGGATTGAGAAGATACCACTATCCTGAAAATGGAACTGCTGTAGTTATAATATCTTAAAATCATTTTATCCTTTTAGGACTCTGTTCACCCATCAGTAAGGCTCCTACCAAGTCAAAAATGTCTATATATACTTTTAAGTTACATGAGCCAAGACATGGAAGCAACCTAAACGTCCATCAACAGAGGAATGGATAAAGAAGATGTGGTACATATATACAATGGAATATTACCCAACCGTTAAAAAGAATGAAATAAAGCCATTTGCAGCAATGGGAAATAGACTTCTGGATTGTCATAATGAGTGAAGGAAGTCAGACAGAAAAGGAGAAATATTGTTTGACATCCCATATATGTGGTATCTAAAAAAAATGACACAAATGAACTTATTTACAAAACAGAAACAGACTCACAGAACAAATTTACAATTGCTGGGGGAATGGAGAGAAGGGATAGTTAGGGAGTTTGGGATGGAAACATACACACTGCTATATTTAAAATGGATCACCAACAAAGACCTACTGTATAGCACATGGATCTGTGTTCAATGTCATGTAGCAGCCTGGAAGACAGTCAAGTTTGGGGGAGAACCAGATACCTTTGTTTGTATGGCTGAGTCCCTTCATTATTCACTTGAATCACAATATTGTTAGTCAGCTGTACCCCAACAAAAAATAAAAAGTTTCAAATACAGGAGCCTAATTAAATATAATTAAGAACACAAATGAATGGTCAAGATAGTGAGTACTATTGAACATCACTGCAATTAGAAAGATAAACCGGTTGACAATATTAGATAATTCTTTACACTAACATGAGCTAGGACTTCACTCTTGAAAGGTGAGTAAGCTTTGCTTAGTGGAAGCAAGGGGCTTTGAAAGCTATGAAGGGAAACATTTTTTTAAAAACAATGTTTTGGGGGTAGAAAGATTATAAGCATGAAGTTACTGTGAAAAGATACAAGACTTTGATAAGATACAATAAGTACTCAAAAAAACATGAATGATTCAGCAATGAATGCTGTGCAGCTGGAACGTAATGGTTTCATGCTGTCCTGAACACCTGAGTGTCCTGAAAGCTTTAGATCAGAAGGTTATAGTTATTGATTGTAACAATATAAGCAATAGCTTTTGAAAACCAAGTTAATTCAAATATGTGTTATATTCTCTGAAATATTTGAGAAATATTTGGACTTTATAATATCCTAGTAAAAGTCTGATTACATTTCCAAATGTTTCTCTCACATACCAAAAAATAATAAAAAATCTAATGTGTAAGCATCAAGTAACTCACTACATATAAGTTCAGTTCAGTTGCTCAGTCATGTCCCACTCTTTGCGACCCCATGAATCACAGCACACCAGGCCTCCCTGTCCATCACCATCTCCGAGAGTTCACTCAGAATCACGTCCATCGAGTCCATGATGCCATCCAGCCATCTCATCCTCAGTCATTCCCTTTTCCTCCTGCCCCCAATCCCTCCCAGCATCAGAGTCTTTTCCAATGAGTCAACTCTTCGCATGAGGTGGCCAAAGTACTGCAGTTTCAGCTTCAGCATCAGTCCTTCCAAAGAACATCCAGAGCTGATCTCCTTCAGAATGGACTGGCTGGATCTTCTCGAAGTCCAAGGGACTCGCAAGAGTCTTCTCCAACACCACAGTTCAAAAGCATCAATTCTTCAGCGCTCAGCTTTCTTCACAGTCCAACTCTCACATGTATACATGACCACTGGAAAAACAATAGCCTTGACTAGATGGACCTTTGTTGGCAAAGTAATGGCTCTGCTTTCAAATATGCTATCTAGGTTGGTCATAACTTTCCTTCCAAGGAGTAAGCGTCTTTTAATTTCATGGCTGCATTCACCATCTGCAGTGATTTTAGAGTCACCAAAAATAATGTCTGACACTGTTTCTACTGTTTCCTCATCTATTTCCCATGAAGTGATGGGACCAGATGCCATGATCTTTGTTTTCTGAATGTTGAGCTTTAAGCCAACTTATTCAATCTCCTCTTTCACTTTCATCAAGAGGCTCTTTAGCTCTTCACTTTCTTCCATAACAGTGGTGCCATCTGCATATCTGAGGTTATTGATATTTCTCCCAGCAATCTTCATTCCAGCTTGTGCTTCTTCCAGTCCAGCGTTTCTCATGATGGACTCTGCATAGAAGTTAAATAAGCAGGGTGACAATATACAGCCTTGACGTATTCCTTTTCCTATTTGGAACCAGTCTGTTGTTCCATGTCCAGTTCTAACTGTTGCTTCCTGACCTGCATACAGATTTCTCAAGAGGCAGGTCAGGTGGTCTGGTATTTTGTGTTTTTTCCAGTCCAGCATTTCTCTTGATGTACTCTGCATAGAAGTTAAATAAACAGGGTGACAATATAGAGCCTTGACATACTCTTTTTCCTATTTGGAATGAGTCTGTTGTTCCATGTTCAGTTCTAACTGTTGCTTCCTGACCTGCATACAGATTTCTCTAGAGGCAGGTTAGGTGGTCTGGTATTCCCATCTCTTTCAGAATGTTCCACAGTTGATTGTGATCCACACAGTCAAAGGCTTTGGCATAGTAAATAAAGCAGAAATAGATGTTTTTCTGGAACTCTCTTGCTTTTTCCATGATCCAGTGGATGTTGGCAATTTGATCTCTGGTTCCTCTGCCTTTTCTAAAACCAACTTGAACATCAGGGATTTCATGGTTCATGTATTGCTGAAGTCTGGCTTGGAGAATTTTGGGCATTACTTTACTGGCATGTGAGATGAGTGCAATTGTGCGATAGTTTGAGCATTCTTTGGCATTGCCTTTCTTTGGAATTGGAATGAAAACTGACCTTTTCCAGTCCTGTGGCCACTGCTGAGTTTTCCAGATTTGCTGGCATATTGAGTGCAGCACTTTCACAGCCTTAGAACTTTTTTAAGTTACACCCAAATTTTCCTGCAACGTCATCTGCAGTACTTCTGATCTACTCTCATTTGTTGAGAGGTTTTTAACATCAGTAAGTATTCAGTGTTGTCAAATGATATGTCTGCATTTATTGAGGTAGTTTTGCATTTGGGGTCTTTAATTCTATTAATGTGTTATAACACATTGTTTTTTCTAATTTCACTTCAGTACAGTTCAGTTCAGTCTGCTCAGTCATGTCCGACTCTTTGCAACCCCTTGAATCACAGCTCTCCAGGCCTCCCTGTCCATCACCAACTCCTGGAGTTCACTCAGACTCATGTTCATCGAATTGGTGATGCCATCCAGCCATCTCATCCTCTGTTGTTCCCTTCTCCTCTTGCCCCCAATCCCTCCCAGCATCAGGGGCTTTTTCAACTCTTCCCATGAGGTGGCCAAGGTATCGGAGTTTCAGCTTCAGCATCAGTCCTTCCAATGAACACCCAGGACTGATCTTCTTTAGGATGGACTGGTTGGATCTCCTTGCAGTCCAAGGGACTCTCAAGAGTCTTCTCCAACACCACAGTTCAAAAGCATCAATTCTTCGGCATTCAGCTTTCTTCATAGCCCAACATTCACATCCATACATGACTACTGGAAAAACCACAGCCTTGACTAGACAGACCTTTGTTGGCAAAGTAATATCTCTGCTTTTTAATATACTATCTAGGTTGGGCATAACTTTCCTTCCAAGGAATAAGTGTCTTTTAATTTCCTGGCTGCAATTTAATTTAATTTAATTTCTCTGGTTCCTCTGCCTTTTCTAAAATCAGCTTGAACATCAGGAAGTTCACAGTTCACATATTGCTGAAGCCTGGCTTAGAGAATTTTGAACATTACTTTACTAGCGTGTGAGATGAGTGCAATGGTGCAGTAATTTGAGCATTCTTTGGCATTGCCTTTCTTGGGATTGGAATGAAAACTGACTTTCCAGTCCTGTGGCCTCTGCTGAGTTTTCCAAATTTGCTGGCATATTGATTGCAGCACTTTCACAGCATCATCTTTCAGGATTTGAAATAGCTCAACTGGAATTCCATTACCTCCACTAGCTTTGTTCGTAGTAATGCTTTCTAATGCCCACTTGACTTCACATTCCAGGATGTCTGGCTCTAGATGAGTGATCACACCATGATTATCTGGGTTGTGAAAATATTTTTTGTAGAGTTATTCTGTGTATCCTTATCACTTCTTCTTAATATCTTCTGCTTCTGTTAGGTTCATACCATTTCTGTCCTTTATCGAGCCCATCTTTGCATGAAATGGTCCCTTGGTATCTCTAATTTTCTTGAAGAGATCTCTAGTCTTTCCTATTCTGTTGTTTTCCTCTACTTTTTTTGCATTGATCTCTGAGGAAGGCTTTTTTTATCTCTCCTCACTATTCTTTGCATTTTATATGTTGCAAATTTGGTTTGCCAATGTTTAATTAAAGACTTTTATGTCTTTGTTCATGAGATATTTGGTATGTAGTTTTCTTTCCTCATGTTATGTTTGTCTGGCTTCAGTATTATAGCAATAATGATTCATAGGTGAGCTGGAAAATGTTCCCTCTTATTGTTTTTTGAAAGAATTTATTATAGATTATATAATTTATTATACATTTCTTATTTAACTTTTGCTAGAGTGGAACAGAATAACCAGATATAGGTAATCTGGCTCTGAGTTTTACTTTGTGGGAAAAGTTTTTAGTACTAATTCAATTTCTTTACTTGGTAGAGATTAATTTTCTGATTTATGCTTTTCTAGAAATGTCCATGTCATTTAGGTTGTCTAATTTGTTGGCATGAAATTGTTTATGATAGTTCCTTACAATGCTTTAAATTTCTTTAGGATCAGACATAATATCTCCTCTTGATTTTGGTAAATTGTGCTTCTCTTATTTTATGGTACAGTCTAGCTAAGAATTTGTCTTTTTTTTTTTCCTGAAAAATTTTTATTTTTATTTCATTAATTACATTTTTTTTCTATTTACTGATTTCTTCTCTGTCACTATTTCTTTTGAGTTACATTCCACTTTTCTAATCTTTTAAAGGTAGAAGCTTAGTTTTTTAATGTGATACCTTGCTTCCCTTCTGTTATAGGTGTCAAGAGCTAAATATGTTCTCTTTCAGCATTACTTGAGCTGCATCCTAAAATTTTTGACATCTTAGATTTTTGCTTTCACTCATGCAAAATTAAACCTTTTTATCTGTATGAAATAGCTTAATAATATATTGACTATAGGATTTTTCACTTGGTCCTTTTTTTACAAATTTGCTTTGTTGAAATTCTCTATTCACTGAATTATTTCTATCATATTTTTCTTTAATACTTTAAACATGGTTTCCTTTAGTTCTGTGAACATACATATAATAGTTACTTTGAAGACTTTGTCTGCTAGATCCAACATATGGGGGCATTCAGAGACAATTTATAATGACTGCTATTTTTCCCTAAATATGGCCACAATTTTTGTTTATTTTCAGCTCTTTCAATTTTGTTGTTTTTGAATATTAGGTTTCTTAAATAATATCTTGTAGGTAGCAACTCTGAATTCTGATTTTCCCTGGTGATGGTTTGATACAGCCAATATGGAAGATTCCTTAAAATCTAGGAATAAAACCACCATATGACTCAGCAATACCACTTCTAGGATATACCCTGAGGAAACCAGGGATGAAAAAGACACATGCATCCTATTGTTCATTGCAGCACTATTTAAGATAGCTAGAACATGGAAGCAACCTAGATGCCCTTTGACAGTGAATGGATTAACAAATTGTAGTACATATACACAATGGAATATTACTCAGCCGTAAAAAGGAATGCATTTGAGCCAGTTCTGGTGAGGTGGACGAACCTAGAACCTGTTATACAGAGTGAAGTGAGTCAGAAAGAGAAAGATAAATATCATATTCTAACACACATATACAGAACCTATAAAAATCATTCTGAAGAATTTACTTACAGGGCAGCAGTGGAGAAACAGGCATAGAGAATAGACTTATGGACACGTGGAGAGGGAAGTAGAGGGTGAGGTGTATGGAAAGAGTAACATGGAAACTTATGTTATCGTATGTAAAATAGATAGCCAACAGGAATTGGCTGTATGGCTGAGGAAACTCAAAGAGGTGCTCTGTATCAACCCAGAGTGGTGGGATGAGGGACAGATGGGAGGGAAGTTCAAAAGGGAAGGGATCTATGTATACTTATGGCTGATTCATGTTGAGGTTTGACAGAAAACAACAAAATTCTGTAAAAAAAATTATCCTTCAATAAAAAAAAATTAAAAAGAAAAAAAAATAGGTAAGATGTCTGCTCTCCATGTTTTGTTTCTTGAAATTTATCCTTAAAAGTTCTGGAGATTCATTTTTATAAAAAAGAATTATATATATTTTTACTAGTGAGATGACACGATCAGATTTGGAATTTTCAAAAAAATATCATACTGTAGCACAGAGGGCAATAAGCCTTTAGGTTATTGTTGTCATCAGTAATTCCATCAAGAAAATATGACAGCCAGAATCAGAGCAGAACATGTGAGAACTGAGAAAAGAAAATGCAAGGAATATTAAAGAGGTGGGAACCACTGGCCTGGGAAATTGAAAGCTGTGGGGAAGGAAAGGGAGGTGTTTAGGATGTTTGCTGAGTTTCTTTAAAAAAAAATTTTTTTTTTTAATTGGAGTACAGTTGATTTATTGGGTTGGCCAAAAATTTCATTTGGGTTTTTCTATACCATTTGATAGAACCTTAAATGAATTTTTTGGCCAACTCAATACAGTGTTGTTTAGTTTCAGGAGTACAGCAAAGTGAATTAGTTATACATATATCTGGGCTTCCCTGGTAGCTCAGCTGGTAAAGAATCCACCTGCAGTGCAGGAGACCCCAGTTCAATTCCTGAGTCAAGAAGATCCCCTGGAGAAGGGATAGGCTACCCAATCCAGTATTCATGGGCTTCCCTAGTGGCTCAGATGGTAAAGAATCTGCCTGCATGTGGGAGACCTGGATTTGATCCCTGGGTTGGGAAGATCCCCTGGATGAGGGCATGGCAACTCACTCCAGTATTTTTTCCTGGAGAATCCTCATGGACAGAGAAGTCTGTCAGGCTACAACCCATGGGGTTACAAAAAGTCTGACACTGCTGAGCAACTAAGCACACACATAACATTTATCTACTCTTTTTTGGACTCTGTTTCCCATATAGGCCATTACAAAGTATTGAGTAGAGTTCCTATGCTATACAGTGGGTCCTTATTAGTTATCTATTTTACATATAGTAGTGTGTATAAGTTTGTTTTCTACATCTATAACTTCTCTTTTGTAGATAAGTTTTTTTTTTAGATTCCACATATAAGCAATATAATGAGTTTCTGACTGATGCAAGTGATAGCAAATAGAACCTTTCACTGAAACATATTCAAAAGAACAGATTTCAGAGAGGAAGTTACTATTAATTCTCTCCTAAAGAGTTCTCGGGCTTCCCAGTTGACACTAGTGGTAAAGAACCCACCTGCCAATGCAGCAGATGTAAGAGATACAGGTTCATTCCCTGGGTCAGGAAGATCCCATGGAGAAGGGCATGGCAACTCACTCCAGCATTCTTTCCTAAAGAATCCCAAGGACAGAGGAGCCAGGCGGGCTACAGTCCATGGAGTCATAAAGAGTCGGACACGACTGAAGCGACTTAGCGCAAGCACAGATGGGTTCTCAGTTACACGGGGGGAGAGGTATTCTTCTGGGAATCATGACTGTGCTTGGCCTTGTCCCAAACTCTCGCAAAAAGAAACCACAAGGATATATCCAGCTTATGAAGCTGCTTGAAAACTGTCCCTCCTACTCCGGCTGTGAGCTCAGCTGATGGAGGAAGGCCCGGATACAATCAAGGGAGGGGCCTTTTCACAAGCTAGTTCTGTCCCTCCCACTGGGGCTGGGGAAGTGTGATAGCTGGTGGCAATTGTCAGCTCAGCAGCTCTGAGAGTAGGCTGTCCTCATTTTGCTCCAGCTCATGATGACAAGTAAGAATGACGGGGGCTGTCCTGTGTCCAGCCTGAGTGAGATAACTCATCCTCGATGGAGCCCTGAGAGAATCTGGGAGAACTGACTCTGTAAAGGAACCATTTTCCTACTGCTGTGGGGGTCACCTTCCTCACTTTCTGTCTTAACTTTCAGATCACAGTGTTTGCGTCGCGTTCTCTTTCTGCACTACATGATCTGCTTGGAAGAGTTATGTTCGGGGTCATTTATCAGCTGTAGTCAGTACATGTCACTTCCTGAGATTCTGGAAATGATATGGACTTCTCTGTTGTTAATGTTTGGCCCACACTAAATCTCATTAGTGAATTTACTTGTTGAGAGTTTAATACCAACTTCAGTGCCAATGCTTTTGCCCTGTGAATGGTCAAGCTGGTGAAGGTTACTGCTCTCTCTCTCAAGCTGATGAGCCCTTGTGAGGACGCAGGATGGCAGGTGAGGCCATCCCATTCTCTCTTGAGTCTCTGGTTGCCCAGGCAACTTTTCCCACGACTGAAAGCGGCAGGTCAGTGCTTTTCAGTGTTGCTTCCCTCTGTCCTGTGTTAGCAGATCGCCTGGCCTCTCCCTTTTGTTTTCTCAAAGCGTGTGTGGGAGGAACTCAGTCATTGTGGCCGCTCCCGATGAGCCTTCTCTGTTGATTTCATATCTTTTTGAAAAAGTTGTATAGAATTGAAAGCACAATTTTGCATGTGAAATTACTAGCACAAGGCAGCAAATGGCTATAATAACTGGGAGAAGAACTGGATATTGAAAGATACATTTAAAAAGCTGGGGGCCCGGGAAGAGAGGAGTTCTGAACTAGATCTTCAGCTGAATAAGTCATATGCGTCTATAGAGAAGTAGGGAAACAGACTGCAAAATTGGAAGCACCATGAATTCAAACAAACATTATGGAGCCTACATTTGCTTTGTTGGACAGATTATTAAAGGATAGGGAAATGATAGATAATCAACAGAAGAGATTTTATAAAATAGCCTAGAAAACAGGACTTCAGTGGAAGTGGAGGGAGACGCTGTATCTTAACTTACAGAAAGAAGCATTCACTGGCCAAAAATGAGCTTGCTGTTAGTTTGTTTTTTTAACCAGCCCACCTTTCAGGGGGTAATCATGGAATATGATGGATTAAATTCAGTGTTCAAATTCTCCCAGTGTACAACCACATACAAATGTGGGCACACACACATGCATACTAATTCATTCCAGTGTGGCGCAAAGCTGCTTCACTAGTTTTCACAAAGTACTACTATGCGGTGATTAAAGATCTGGTCTGGAGTAAAAAGTCTGCGAGTCATATCCCAGATCTGTAAGCTGCTAACGGATTTAGTGAAAATGATTTGGTCTCTGAGCCTCAATGTCCTCTGAAAAGGCGGGGGGTGATTAAAGGAGAAAAAGCTACAAGGCATCAGCCTGGTGCCCGGTACACCCCAGCTGCCACATTGTTATTTGCAGAGAGTCGCCTACAAAGAGCCTGTGACTGAAGCACGGCCACATGGTCTCACTTCCTTTGATTCCTCATGGGAAGGGCTACTTCAGTCTCTGCCTCCCTGTGTTTTGTTGCTGGCCGGCACACAGCCTCTTGGCTCTGGGTCTACGGAGGAGGTTTGGAGGAGGTTTGGCTGTTTGCCAGGCTGCAAGGAGGATTCCCTCCCTTAGGGACTGTGCCACAGACACAGAGATGCTAATGAGAGCTCTGCTTAGCTAGGACTGTGAGCTCTCCTGGCAACTGGGGGAGGGCAGAAGCACCTTGCACAACAATTAGCTTTTCACAGCCATTAGCAGTTTCTAGTCATTAGCACTGCAGAAACGCTGCAAATGACACTCGGAAACAAATACCACTGTGACTCAGAGCCAGGCTTCTGAGCAGCATCATTCCCCAACAAGGCAGGGCTCTTAGAGGGTGAGACCCCCCCCTGTCCCTCCCCACTCCAGCAAAAGGGACCTGTCACCCAAAGCTCCTCTGTCCCCTCCCATCATATCTTTGCAAAGGGCTTCATCGAGCCTATTATTTGTTTCAATGAAATATAATTCTTTCTGAAGGACAGTTCGAAGACGCAGTGCATAATAAAGTGACTGGATTCCTTCACAGACCAAGAAACTTCCTAAACTGGGCATGAGTGATTGAAGTGTGAATCGAATGAAACCCCAGAGCAGTGAAATGATTTAGCCCCAAAGCTGTTCACAGTAACACTGCTAAATACTGGGACCATCTATATCTCTAATGGAAGTGAAGTGAAAGTTGCTCAGTCGTGTCTGACTCTTTGCGACCCCACAGACTATACAGTCCATGGAGTTCTCTAGGCCAGAATACTGGAGTGGGTACCCTTTCCCTTCTCCAGAGAATCTTCCCAACCCAGGGATCAAACCCAGGTCTCCCACTTTGGTAAAGAAACCCGGTTCCACAAGGGAAATGGAAAGGATAGGTTAGATAATTATGTTATTCCCATTCAGTGGAATATAACACAACCTTTTAAAATAATATACTGGAATTTGTAGACAGATTATATTTTAAATGTTATGAAATAGTATTAACATATGACTTCATTTTTTGTGAAAATGGTAACTTCTAAAATTTCAGCCTTGATTGTTCCTGAATGCTAGGAATGGAAATAATTTTTAGTTTTCATTCTTTTGCTTCCCTGCTTCATATAATTTTTCCAAAATGACTATACATGCCTAATTCTTGTGAATCTGAGAGAGAAAAAGAGAGCAGAGAAAGTAAGCCGTCTGGCTAACTGGATTTAATACAAATGCAACATTTTTCAAGTAAGTATTGTATTGAAGTAATAACTTTATTGCAGAAAAAGACACAAATAATAAGTACACAGTTGGATGACTTTTCACTAGTGCATAAACCCAGACCCAGAATGAGTCTTAAATACAGCAATGGGTCTTGTGGTTCCACAACCAGGATTCTGGACAGTGAGCAGTAACAGTAGGGTTCAGCTAAGAGGCACTCAGTGAACCAGACTGGCAAATTGAAAGCCCTTAATGGTAACTCTGGGGCTTCCCAGGTCACACTAGTGGTAAATAACCTGCTGCTAATGCAGTAGACATAAGAGATGTGAGTTTGATCCCTGGGTCAGGAAGATCCCCCTGGAAGAGGAAATGGCAACCCACTCCAGTATTTTGCCTGGAGAATCCCGTGGACAGAGGAACCTGGCAGGCTACAGTCCATGGGGTTGTATAGAGTCGGCCCTGACTGAAGTGACTAAGCACAGCACACACTCAGTGCTAACTCTGGAAAGAAAGGTGGTAATATTTTATAGATGTAGTAACTAGAACAAAGGGAGTAAGAGTAACTGGAATCCCACAGCTACTCAACAGGGAAGCTAAGATTCCTTTCCAAGCAGTCAGGTTCTGGGATCAATGCCTCTCCAAGAAGGAGAAATACAGCTGCAGCAACCAGCAGAAGGCCAGGGCGATCCCCTAGGGCTTGATGACTGGACATCAGAGGAGGGCGAGAAAATGAATGCGAGAGGGCAGGAAGGCTTGTGTTTGGAAAGAGGGATAGAAAAACCAGTTCCTGGCAATTCTACAAAAAGTGGACCAATGGTGAAAGCAGTAACTCCTGGTTTGTTAGCTTTGTGCACTTGAGAAACACTGGGCTGGATGAAGCACAAGCTGGAATCAAGATTTCTGGGAGAAATCTCAATAACCTCAGATATGCAGATGACACCACCCTTATGGCAGAAAGTGAAGAAGGACTAAAGAGCCTTTTCATGAAAGTGAAAGAGGAGAGTAGAAAAGTTGGCTTAAAGCTCAACATTCAGAAAATGAAGATCATGGCATCCAGTCCCATTACTTCATGGGAAGTAGATGGGGAAACAGTGTCAGACTTTATTTTCTGGTGCTCCAAAATCACTGCAATGGTGACTGCAGCCATGAAATTAAAAGACGTTTACTTCTTGGAGGAAAAGTTATGACCAACCTAGATAGCATATTAAAAAGCAGAGACATTACTTTGCCAACTAAGGTCCATCTAGTCGAGGCTATGGTTTTTCCAGTAGTCATGTATGAATGTGAGAATTGGACCATAAAGAAAGCTGAGTGCCGAAGAACTGATGCTGTTGAACTGTGGTGCTGGAGAAAATTCTTGAGTCCCTTGGACTGCAAGGTGATCAAACCAGTCCATCCTAAAGGGAGTCAACTCTGAATATTCATTGGAAGGATTGATGTTGAAGCTGAAACTCCAATACTTTGGCTTCTTGATGTAGAGCTAACTCATTTGAAAAGACCCTGATGCTGAGAAAGATTGAAGGTGGGAGGAGAAGGGGACAACAGAGGATGAGATGGTTGGATGGCATCACTGACTCAATGGGCATGAGTTTGAGTAAACTCTGGGAGTTAGCAATGGACAGGGAGGCCTGGCTTGCTGCAGTCCATGGGGTTGCAAAGAGTCATACACGACTGAGCAACTGAATTGAACTGAATTCCATGTAGGACTGAAGATGACCTTGAGGCTGCTGGTCCAGAGATGCTGAGCTCAAGAGCTCAGTCCTTTTTCAGAAGTCACAGCTCAGGAAGAGGACAAAAATCTAATTTTTTTTTAGAATTTACTGATTCAAAAGGAAGCAAGGCACTACTCATAATCCCCCCACTTTAAACATGGTGCCCCAAATCATCACCCAGTTATCAAATATGTTTGCTGCTTGAAATAACTGCTGTGGGTGAACCACACAGAGGGTGCACATTGGGCAAGGGATGACTTTGGAGAATAGGGGATAATGTTGAGGATCTTGAGTGATGACTGCAGAAAGTTCCCTCTCAAAATAAACTCTGCTGGGGAGGACCAAGCTTGGGAAGCTTTTGTGGATGCCATCTGTCAAAGATACGTGCCTGGGAATGTGGTTTTTAAAATTAACTCAGTGGTAGTACTATGCTAAGAGGCTAGATATGATAGTTTGTCAATACCTCTATTCATGTTGTAACATTCTGTTCTGTCACTGAAAGCTTTTCAAGGATAAGGGCCATGTTGTGCATCTCTACATTTCCAGTGCATCATAAAGTGCCTGGTAGATAAGAGATGTTAAATAAATGCTTACTAAATGTATCAAACACACACCCTAGGTTTTCCAGGGGAATACCAATTTAAATGTTCTGTTGATTATGTACTCCAATTTAAGTTTAGAAACATTGATCACCAGAGAGTTAGGTCTAAATGTGGCTGATGGGAATTGCTAGGAATTCTCAGGAGCTATTTCTCAGCAGTAGCTGCAATATCTATCATTTTTCAAAGTCTTAATCATTCTTTGGCCCCAGAAAAGGTAGGATCATACAGAAATGAAAAAGTTCCTGGCAGGGAGGAAATCAAGACTTTTATAAAACTTAAAATTGAATCCTAATCTTCATGCTTCCGCAACTGGAGGTTTTTTTTATCCCTTATATACCTTTGCAAAGGCATTTTTAAAAAATATTACTAAATGCCAGGATAATATTCTGGGAAAGGCAATGGCCTCCCACTCCAATATTCTTGCCTGGAAAATCCCATGGATGGAGGAGTCTGCTAGGCTGCAGTCCATGGGGTTGCTGCGAGTTGGACACGACTGAGCAAATTCACTTTCACTTTTCACTTTTATACATTGGAGAAGGAAATGACAACCCACTCCAGTATTCTCGCCTGGAGAATCCCAGGGACGGCAGAGCCTGGTGGGCTGTCGTCTATGGGGGTTGCACAGAGTTGGACACGACTGAAGCGACTTAGCAGTAGCAGGATAATATTCAATGATAATATGAAAATTAATAAGAAACTGTTCAGATACAAAATAAATAAATTACGACATCAATTGGATAGTGTTTGTATCAATAATATATCTTTGGCTACAAGAAAAAGAAATAATGGTTAAAAGAAAATTTAATCATCTCATAAATTATCAAAGTCTAGAAGGAAATGCTTCCAGATTAGGTTTTTTCAACTATATTGTCAAAACCCTTGTTCTGTCTTTTCACTGTTTTATCCTGTGCCCATTGGCTTGTTGCCTCATGGTGACAAAATGGTTGCAGTCATCCCAAGTACCATGTCCTCACATCGCTGCATTCAAGTCAGGCAGGAAGGAACGTTCTCTTTGTAACAGACAATAAACATCTTCTGAGAAGATCCCTTCAACAAATTACCCCTTTGGTCTCAACATTCAGAACTGGGTCACAGGCCCACTCCCAAGTCTATCATGGAGAGAGGAAGAGGATTGCCACATTTGGTGTAAGCCAATTATAGCTTAGTTTCTCAGGCTAGAGGAAGGTTTTTGTTTCCCTTGAGCACACTGCCAGATGCAGAATTGGGGATCCTATAATCCAAAGAAAAAGATGGAAGGAGACACCAACCAACTACGCTTGCCACCTGGTTAAGCATAGAGTTGTGCCAGTCCATATCTTCTCTTATTGATGACATGTTCAGCTCCACATGCTTTCCTAGCGTAAGGCCAAAAGCCCTAGGCTACTAGAAAACCTGGCCTTTCAGTGACCCTTGCCCTGGCCTTGACCGCCCCAGTCTGAGCTCAGCTGGGCCCTAATCTTGAGCTCCCATAATCTTAAGCTTTCACAGTTCTAGCCAACTTCACAAATTGTAGCTTGTTGATGTGAGTGAGAGTTAAGAATGCTGCAGGGGAGCGTGAGAGTCAGGTCAACAAAAGACATTGGAAGTGGATTTCCTTCCTCATACAAGGATCTCTTGTCAGGACCCTGAACTCCAATGGCTTCTCCCAAGTAGACTGGCCCAGCTGCGGGCGTCACTGAATGTCATTTGAGAGGAAGAACCAGTAGTTCTTCTTTGCTCCCTGAACAACACTGGTTATTGATTTTAGGAGGTAGGTGAGAGAGAAATACAAAGTGATTTGAGTCTGGAGTGGAGTAGGGAAGGTGGTTGGAAGAGATCTCTTTGGGGAATGTGACTTTGGTCAACACACTCATTGGCACTGGTTTTACAAGGCCACATTCTCACTGCTGCTATATATAATGTGACATGGTATAATGCTGTATGTATATAGTATGATATAATGTAATGTAATACAATATAACCTAACAGAGTAACTCAAATTTAGTGAACATTCACTGTGATGGACAGGGTATGAAGTACTTTCCTTGTGTGATTACTTAGAACGCATTCATGGTGGAAGTTCCATTATTATCCAGAGATTGGTAACTTGCCTAAAGCTACTCCATGAGACAGTAGAAGCCAGGACTCAGGACTATCTGCCTCAAGAACCCCCATCCCACCCTCCAATTCTCCACTTTGTTGTCTGCTTCCAGTTTGCCTTTTCCTTACTAGGGTGTGAAGGAATACTGTGGCGAGAAGGCCAGGTGTTAGCAAAAGACAAGACAGAGTGTTTAAATGAAAACATAGCTCATTTGGACTCTGGATTGGGAACAAATGTTCAACTGGTTAACGAAATAAAAGAAATAGCAGCAACAAGTTATTTTAATCCTGCCCAAATGTTTAGAGAACAAAAGAGCAAAGTTAAATGTTTCTTTTTCTACAGAGTTCAGGAGAATAAAGAACAGAAAAGGAAATGCCTTATTGATAGGAACTATATAAACAGATGAGCCTTTTTCTCTAGCATAGAATTTATGCAAATTTATGCATGCATTATCAAGGCTTTGCAGTTCCCTTGTGTTTCCACAATCATTCTCTACCTCGATACTTCATTTACTCGTTAACTCAAACACTCATTTATTCTTTCATTCTTTCATTTATTTACCTAGTCATTTGTCAGGTATTTATTTCATCTCTTCCATGCACTGGGCCCCAAGGAGGATAGTGGAGGCTTAGAATTAAATAAAAAAGGAAAAAGAAAAAAAAATTACTGTCTCCTGCCTTAAATGGAATGGAATTTAAATATGTTCAAAAGAGAAGGCAGTTTTCCCCTTTGTATCTATTTTCTGCTCCTCACTGTCTATGAATGGTTCTCTGCTAAAGACAGACCCCCTTTAGTTCTCTGGCATGGCACTGCTGTCTTGGGGGAGTTGCCTGTCCCTAATTTAAAACTAGGATACTGTGAAGAATGGAAGACATTAGATGTGTCTTCTGTTTATCTGCCTGATTGGAGCAAATCCTGGTTTAGGGACCTCCTGTGAGGTTCTGAGATATCAACATCCTATGGAATTTTGAAGATATCAAAGCTTTCATGAACTGATCAGCCCATGTTGGTACCTTTAAGGTTTCCTTCCCACCTGAGGAGGGGTTAGGCTATGGGTACAGCAGTGCCTGCAGCAGTCTACATTCTCCAACTCTGCCCAAGAGCTGCCCCCAGCTGATTGCCATCCCCTGGTCTGGCCTTTCAGCTTGACCCACAGATTCTAAAAGTCTCACCTCTCCAGTGCCTTCCTCATACACCAAAACACCAATGATGAGCACCAATCCTGAAATAGTTCTAGAACTGTCCACACTTCTATATGGCCTCTTAGGCTTCATGTTAAGAGAAGGCCCCCAAAGATTGGGATTTCAGCCCAGCCATGCCATTCTGAGGAGGTATTCCAGATCACTGAAGATGACCTGTATCAAAAATGTCTCCCCACAGTGATGGCAAATATCCTAAGCAATATTCTGTGTCCGAGGCAGTTCATGTCCATAAGGGAAATCCAGTTGTGATAATGCTCCAGAAAGAACACCACCCTTGCGACAGCCTGGATATTTATTTCTGCTCATTTCTACGCCCAGATTTTCTCCTCTACAAAATAAACAGTTCAGACTAAGATGGAGCCTCAAGTCCTATCAAACTTGAACAGTCTATGACTTCTGAGTACTTGTTGTGTCTGCTTTAGCAGTTTGCAGCAGGAACTGGACTTCAGAGACACAGCATGTCCTGATGTTCACTCTAGTGGGAAGTGAGTTCAGTTTCCCTGGTACACGCATCCCAGGCATCTCTGGCGTCTGCTGCGCAGGGGCCAGGGGTAGCTGGTATGCCCAGCCCAGTCCCGGGGAAGGGGGGATGCAGCAGCTACTCTGCTAAAGGACACTTTGGTCTCCACGGGAGCCAGTCTGTTTCTTGGCAGAGGAGCCACATCCGTGTGTGCCACAGCCCGGGAACAATGCCCCAGGGGCCTGTGATCCCAAGCACCCATGAATGGAGGCAGGGGAACAGCCAGTCCCAGCGTGCCTGTGTCCTATTTGATCTTAGAAACTTGGAAGCCTTTAGGACCTGGAAGTGCTCATGCCCAGGGGCCATGCAGTGTGGTGGAAAGAGAACTGGCCTGGCGATTAGAAGTTCTGGTCTGAGTCTCAGCTCTGCCCCCGCTGGCTACGTGACTAGGAGCAGGTCTCCTCCCCCTGCTGAGTGTGGGTTTTCATGTCTGTCCAATGAGGAGAATTAGGTCTCCCCTGATGACCTCATAGGGCTGATCTTTGTTGCTTACTTTCCTGCACACAGTGTACAACAGCACCCCCCACCCCCGTCACAACCAGTAATGTCTTCATCACAGTCTAATGACAATATTACACAGGAGATGATAAAATTAACATTAATTTTTGTAGCAAATAGAACAACAATTATTGCTACCAGCTGTTGAGCTCTTATTATGTACCAGACACTCTGCTAAGGACTAGAGAAACATTATTTCACTCTCCAAGGTCACATGGCTGGTAAATCTTGTGGCAGGACTCAATCCAGACATCCCTGACTCCAGAGCCAAGGTCTCAATTTAACCCAATGCATGCTTCACTTCCTTCCTCATGACCAGACAGCCTAGTTTATTCAGGTCCTGGCTGGCAGAGAATGAGTGAGATGTGTGGACTTGTCTACTCACCTTGACAAGCTAGCTAAATTAGTGAAATGCTTTAAAATAGCCAAACACAGTAACTTTGGAATGTCATATGTTAAAAGATACTTAATGTGGAGGGTTAGATAAATGCATGTATTTTTTTAATGTGTGTTTTCATTAATAGTTAAGCAACACTGCCCACTGCCTTATTTCAGACTTTTTCATAGGCTCGTACAAGGTGGCACACATCCCAACCATACAACCCCCACCTCCAAATTCATCCTTTCAAGACCTATTTTCCAAGCGCTACTCTATGCCAAGCTCCCAAGAAGTGCTTGAATTCAGTGATGAGTGAGGTGGTTTTGTCCTCAAGGATCACTCTGGTGGAGATGCTGATAGGCATACAAGTAGAGCAGGACAGTTCTTGGGGTGCGAATTGGGGATATCCAGGGTACTAAGGACAAACCGAACCCGAGAAGCTAATCCAATCTGAGTGCACCAGGGAAGCCTTCATAATAAAGGTGATAAATAAGTTGAGTGGGAGTCAAGCTGTTGGAAGGGAAGGGACAAGGAGATGGCAGGGAGGAAGGAAAGGGGCAGGACAATTCAGGAAGTCAGAATAGTCCTGTGCAATGGCTAAGAGGCAAGAGAGGTGTGACCCACTCAGGGAGCCAGAAGGAGTTCAGAATGGCTGGAGAAGAGTCGAAAGATGGGAGAGAGAGCTGCCAAGGTGGGTGTATCATGCAGGGCCATACATCGTGCAAAGAAGATTGGACTTTATTGTAATGACATTGAGAATTAATTAAAGCATTCAAACTGGGTGTTAGGGAGGTGGGTCTAATCTGATTTGTGTGTTAGAAGATTCTGGCCCCAGTATGGAAAATAGATTAATGAGGGGTAGGGGAGGATAGAGTTTCCTGGGTAGCTCAACTGGTAAAGAATACACCTGTAATGGAGGAGACTGCAGTTCAATTCCTGGGTCGGGAAGATCCCCTGGAGAAGGGATAGGTTACCCACTCCAGTATTCTTGGGCTTCCCTTGTGGCTCAGATGGCAAGGAATATGCCGGCAACATGGGAGACCTGGGTTCGATCCATGGGTTGGGAAGATCCCCTGAAGGAAGGCATGGCAACCCACTCCAGTATTCTTGCCTGGGAGATCCTATGGACAGAGGATCCTGGTGGACTAGAGTCCATGGGGTCACACAGAGTCGGACACAAGTGAGCAATCAAACACAGCACAGGGGAGGATGGCAGCTAACAGAAGATAGAACTAGTTATCTCCTGGAGTAATTCAACCAGAAGATGAAGATGACTCTGCCTGGGGTACTGCAGTGGGAATGGAGAGAGGCAGATACTATGAAGAATGTTTAGTGAGGTGACATGATTTAGTGATTGAGTGAAGTTGCAGGGTAGGGCATGGTACAAGCGTGCTGTGTTTGTGCCAGCCCCCCACCTTCCACCTCAGTCCCTGAAAATA
The DNA here is from genome assembly GCA_006408695.1 of Aepyceros melampus. Classification (NCBI taxonomy): domain Eukaryota; kingdom Metazoa; phylum Chordata; class Mammalia; order Artiodactyla; family Bovidae; genus Aepyceros; species Aepyceros melampus. The sequence goes on along the minus strand of SJXQ01008234.1, from coordinate 73,202 downwards.
AGGGCCGGTCTCTTTTGTTCCAGGTTCTTTTCAGTTAAGATGAAATGGCTCTGCGTCTCCAAATTTCTGAATCTATCATCCTATGCTTTTTTGACGTTTCATCTCTCCTTTGGCCCCACTTTTTCTTTCATGCTTCAGTATGATGACAAAGGCAATGTGAGCTGCAGCATGTAACCCAGAACTCTCAGTGGCTTAGCACAATAAAAGTTTACTTTTTGCTCCTGCAAGAATCTTCCCAGGTGAGCCAGTGGCTTTCCTCCATATGCGGGTTCAGGAAGCAGGCTTCCTTCTATCTTACAGCTTGGCCATTCTGTAGGGCCTTTGTGTTCCGGTTTAGCAGAAGGAGCAAGACAGAGTGAAGAAAGTAACCTTGCTGAGTAGAACTTCATTTATACACCCAATAGTGAGAACTCGTTGCATGGGTGTCCCCGGTTGTGTACTTTATACTTTATATCAACATACCTACATGAAAGGGGGATCACAAAGGTTTCCTCTGTCACACCAGCAGGTCTAGGTCCTAATTCACTTTTTCCTTATTTTTATTTATCTGCTGCTTCTACTAGTTGTCAGTTCCTAATCACAGGAATGATGCGTTTCATTCCTCTGGTTTAGACATTGAAGGAGAATGATTTTCTTCTAATGCACTCAAAACAAAATAAACAGGAAAAGGGCAGTCTCCAAGCTGCCCATCTCAGGTAAACCCAGGACTGTTGTGCTGCCATTGTGCAGAACACACCTGAGAAATGGGAGATCTGGGTTCAAGTTCTGGTTCCCTCAATAATTTGCATTATCACTTAAGTCACTTTGTCTCTCTGGGCCCCAATTTTCTCATCAGTAAAAGAAATGGTCTGAGCTACACCACTGTTTCTCTAATGTGTACTCAAGAACATTAGTTCCATGAAACAGTCTGTGAAAAACTTTTCTGGACAAAAAATTTGGGAAATTCTGTGAATCTTAAATCTTTCCTTAAGGATAGTTGGGGCTCATAGGCATATGAAAGCTTCTGAGAAACCCTATGCTGAGGAATATGGTTTTCTTTAAATTGACATTTCCTAATCTTGAGAGGTGGAATTTACATAACCAAGTACTAATATACATGGTTAATGTTTTACAACTAAACAGTGGGTCAATGATACAGAAAGGCTTGGATTCAGGTTAGCAGAATGAGTTCTCTCAGTAACTAAGATTCAATCAAGTAAAAAGGAAAAGCTGGGAACCATGGTAAGAAGGCTTTGAGGAACTGTGAGGATGGTAACTGCACCATACCAAAATCTTTCTTTTCTATCATTGTGATTTCCCCACAAACTACCAAGGACCAGTCCATCTACAACTGAGCATCTGCATAGAGGTGAGGTTTGTTGTTATCCCTGTTGTTCAGCCACTAAGTCATTCCAGCTCTTTGTGACTCATGGACTACAGCACGCCAGGCTCCTCTGTTCTCCACTATCTGTTGGAGTTTGCTCAAATTGATGTCCATTGAATCAGTGATGCTATCTAACCATCTCATCCTCTGTCACTCCTTTCTCCTTTTGCCTTCAATCTTTCCCAGCATCAGGGTCTTTTCCGATGAGTCAGTTCTTCACATCAGGTGGCCAAAGTACTGGGGCTTCAACTTCAGCATCAGTGCTTCCAATCAATATTCCAGGGTTATCCCCGGAGACTCTGCCTAGACCCCTCCTCTGTTCCACATGCACCCATCTCCTGTAGACAAGCCACTAGTGAAAATACTAGATGCTCATAAGCCCCACAGATCAATAAAGGACTTTGCCCTTTTGAGGGATGGTGATAATTAAGGGAAATTTGCCTCCAGATTAAGAGTGGGTCAGGAAGAGCCATCTGGAAATCTCTTCTTACATCAGGGTGGGGGGTGAAGATCCCATCCCCGTTATGTTTCTTAGCCACGTGAGACTGTGGTTGATGTTGTTTTCCTACCCTGAAGCCCCGCAAGCCACCTAAGCTCATTTGCAGGGGTAGGACCAGTCCCAGAAAGTTGAAGGCTTCCCCCTCAAGCATCTGCATCTCCTTTTCTAACCCAAAGGATTTTTTACTTTTTCGACAGACACTTTTTCCATAGCAAGCAGACAGAGCCTCCAGACCACTCCCCAACTGGGGGAAGATGTGATCTGGTAGATACCTGCCTCAGTCTCCCTGCATTCCTGTGGGGCAATTTTGAAACATATTCTGCTTTGTCTTTCCAGAGCACGGCCAGTGGCCTTGAGCCCTAGTGGTCCATATGATATGAATGACCCATGCTTTATGATACATTTTATTGGCTTTTCTTCCTTCTATGTCTTACTTACCTGGGATACCACCTAAATAAACTATCTGAACCCAAGTCCTTATGTCAGAGTTTGCTTTGGGAGAATCCACATCAAGACAAACACTTTCTCATGTGATATGTGTCAGGGGAACTCTAAAGTCCCCTCTTGCTCTAATAAAATTCAGTGCTCACTTATTTGGCTACTTGAGGTAGCCAAGTCCTGAGCCAGTTCTTATTTCCCTAGAAACAGAGAGAGTGGAGAGGGGTTTGACCACATTCTGACTTTAGTTCTTCCTCTAATTACTGAAGTCTATACTGCCGCAGGACTGGAAAAGGTGAGTTTTCATTCCAATCCCAAAGAAAGGCAATGCCAAAGAATGCTCAAACTACCACACAATTGCACTCATCTCACATGCTAGTAAACTAATGCTCAAAATTCTCCAAGCCAGGCTTCAGCAATACGTGAATCATGAACTTCCAGATATTCAAGTTGGTTTTAGAAAAGGCAGAGGAACCAAAGATCAAATTGCCAACATTCGCTGGATCATGGAAAAAGCAAGAGAGTTCCAGAAAAACATCTACTTCTGCTTTATTGACTATGCCAAAGACTTTGACTGTGTGGATCACAATAAACTGTGGAAAATTCTGAAAGAGATGGGAATACCAGACCACCTGACCTGCCTCTTGAGAAATCTGTATGCAGGTCAGGAAGCAACAGTTAGAACTGGACATGGAACAACAGACTGGTTCCAAATAGGAAAAGGAGTACGTCAAGGCTGTATATTGTCACCCTGCTTATTTAACTTATATGCAGAGTACATCATGAGAAATGCTGGACTGGAAGAAACACAAGCTGGAATCAAGATTGCTGGGAGAAATATCAATAACCTCAGATATGCAGATGACACCACCCTTATGGCAGAAAGTGAAGAGGAGCTAAAAAGCCTCTTGTTGAAAGTGAAAGAGGAGAGTGAAAAAGTTGGCTTAAAGCTCAACATTCAGAAAACGAAGATCATGGCATCTGGCCCCATCACTTCATGGGAAATAGATGGGGAAACAGTAGAAACAGTGTCAGACTTTATTTTTTTGGGCTCCAAAATCACTGCAGATGGTGACTGCAGCCATGAAATTAAAAGACGCTTACTCCTTGGAAGAAAAGTTATGACCAACCTAGATAGTATATTCAAAAGCAGAGGCATTACTTTGCCGACTAAGGTCCGTCTAGTCAAGGCTATGGCTTTTCCTGTGGTCATGTATGGATGTGAGAGTTGGACTGTGAAGAAGGCTGAGCGCAGAAGAATTGATGCTTTTGAACTGTGGTGTTGGAGAAGACTCTCGAGAGTCCGTTGGACTGCCAGGAGATCCAACCAGTCCATTCTGAAGGAGATCAACCCTGGGATTTCTTTGGAAGGAATGATGCTCAAACTGAAGCTCCATTACTTTGGCCACCTCATGCGAAGAGTTGACTCATTGGAAAAGACCCTGATGCTGGGAGGGATTGGGGGCAGGAGGAGAAGGGGACGACCGAGGATGAGATGGCTGGATGGCATCACGGACTCAATGGACGTGTGTCTGAGTGAACTCCAGGAGTTGGTGATGGACAGGGAGGCTTGGCGTGCTGCAATTCATGGGGTCGCAAAGAGTCGGACACGACTGAGCGACTGAACGAATGAAGTGACTCTAATACCCATGTTGTCCAAAGATCAACTGTGTAAATAAAATGGAGTAATTCAAAATCTATGATATTAATTTTATGCCATATGTCAGCTGTTCTAAAAAGAAAGCTTTTTCAGGGGTAGAATCTGTGCAATAAATTTTACAATGAATTTGCTCAAAATCACTTGCTTTTTAGACAAAAATGACCTCTTTAAAATATCAAGGTTTTCAATTATGAATATGATATACTTTTTTAATATCTTAAATTTTTCTCAAAGCTTTTAATCTCCAGTAGAGTCCTTCAGTAATTTTTGCTAAATATCTGAACAACTTTGTTGATGCTATTGCAAGTAATATTATATTTTCTCTTTGTTGATACACAAAAATATATTAATATTTTTATACAGTTTTTGTATTCAGTAACTGTGGTAAATTCACTTATAAATTCTAAGAGTTTAGAACTTATTTCCAATTTTTTACATATAATATCATGTCAATTGTGAATAAAATTTTATCTCCTTTTTTCTAACTCATAATGTTTTAATCTGATAATGTAATCTTTGGAATATTGCTATGTTTATGACAAAAATTAGCCTGTAATTTTTTTGTTCTAAGGTCCTTTTCAGATTTTTACTAAACATTTACACTGTCTTCATAGGATGAATTGGAAAATTGTTCTTATTTCTGTTTCCTGGAAAAATGTGTTCAGTTGCTCAGTTGTGTCCAACTTTGTGATCCCATGAAATGCAGCACGCCAGGACTCCCTGTTCATCACCAACTCCCGGAGTTCACTCAAACTCTTGTCCACTGAGTCAGTGACGCCATCCAACCATCTCGTCCTCTGTTGTCCCCTTCTCCTCCTGCCCTCAATCTTTCGCAGCATCAGGGTCTTTTCAAATGAGTCAGTTCTTCTCATCAGGTGGCCAAAGTATTGGAATCTCAGCTTCAGCATCATCCTTAGTATCAGTCCTTAGATATTCAGGGCTGATCTCCTTTAGGATGGACTGGTTGGATCTCCTTGCAGTCCAAGGGACTCTCAAGAGTCTTCTCCAACACCACAGTTCAAAAGCATCAATTCTTCAGCACTCAACCTTCTTCACAGTCCAACTCTCACATCCATACATGACTACTGGAAAAAACCATAGCTTTCACTAGATGGACTTTTATTGGCAAAGTAATGTCTGCTTTTTAATATGCTGTCTAGGTTGGTCATAACTTTTCTTCCAAGGAGTAAGTGTCTTAATTTCATGGCTGCAGTCACCATGAAATTGACATTATTTGATTTAAATTGATGTTATTTCCTCTTTTTAATGGTTTTTTAAAATTCACTGGTAAAAGCCAACTGTTTTTGTAGTAGCATTTTCAGTTAGATTCATGTCTTAAATGGGTAGACTATTTTTCCTAGTTGTATTTGCTTATGCGTGTGTTTATTTGATCTAAATTTAAGTCATTAGCATAAAGCTGTAGACTGAATGTTTGTGTCCCCTCCAAAACTCATATTGCAGCTTTAACCCCCAATGTGATAGTATTAGGAGGCAGAGTCTGCAGGAGGTAAATAGGTTTAGATAAAATCATGAGAGTGAAGTCCCCAGGATGAGATTAGTGCCCTCATAAAAAGAGAAAAAGACACCAGATTTTCCTCTCATCCATGTAAGGATTCTGCAAGTCTGGACGAGAGCCCTTATCTGGGAAATAAATCTCCTAGCACCTTGATCTTGGACTTCCCAACTTCCAGAACTGTGAGAAATACACTGTTGTTTAATCCACCCAGGCTACAGTATTTCATTATAGGGCTTCCCTGGTCACTCAGACAGTAAAGAATCTGCCTGCCATTTGGAAAACCCAGGTTCGATTCCAGGATCCTGGAAGAAAGGTACAGCTATTCACTGCAGTAATCCTGCCTGGAGAATTCCATGGACAGAGAAGCCTGGGAGGCCACAGTCCGTGGGGTCGCAGAGTGGAACATGACTGAGCAGTAACACTTCCACTGCAAGATGACCAACAAGTTTTTACATCTTACTGCAATGTCTACGAGTTGCACCGATGCTCTCTTTTCATTTCTGATAGTAATTACTTGAGTCTTCAATATTTTTCATGTTGAATTTTGCCAGGGTTTTATCAACTTTATTAACATTTTCAAAAGAAAGTTTTATTGACTCTCTTAGGCTTATTTTTTAAGTCATGAATCTTTACTATTTTCTTCAATATCTTCTTCATTCCACTATCTTTGGGTTTAACTCACTGTTCTAATTTCTTACAGAAAATGCTTAAATAGTAGGCTCTCTGCTTTTCCTTTTTTCTAATACAGTCAACCCTTGAACAATACAGGTTTAAACTGAAAATCCACTTACAGATGGAGTCTTTCCATATATACATTCTACAGTACTACACAACTGTGACTGGTTAAATGTGCAGCGGTATAATCTCAGACACAGAAGGTCAACTGTAAAGTTATCCATAAATTTTACACTGTGTGGAAGGTGAGGTTCCAGCCCCCATGTTGTTTAAGGATCAAAACTTAAGGCTCTAAATTTTTCCTCTAATGACAGCTTAATCTATACAGTAAACTTTGTGATATTTTTCAGTTTAAATTATTTCATTTTCATTTTTTCACTGTATACATTTCTAATTTCCACTGTAATTTCTCATTTGATTCACAGGTTATTAATTTTTATTGTTTTTATTAGTCTGCTATTGTGCAATGAGTGGTCAAAAATTTAGCAGCCTAAAACACCAACTAATTAGTTCACAATTCCATAAGGCAGACAGGAAAGAGAAAGAGGAAAGGAGAGCATGAACATGCCCAAGGGGGCTCACACATAGAGAAATGATAAAGCAACAGGGGCAAGATGTAAAAAATCAGTGAAATGCTGATCTGCCTGAAACACAGGTGGAAGCTATACGTACTGTTCTTAGAGCTTTTAAGGGAGTCCCTGGTATCTCCACTGATAAAGAATTCACCTGCAATGCACGAGACCCCAGTTCAATCCCTGGGTCAGAAGATCCCCGGAAAGAGAGATAGGCAGCCCACTCCAGCATTCGTGCACTTCCCTGGTGGCTCAGCTGGTAAAGAATCCATCTGCAATGTGGGAGTCCTGGGATTCTATCCCTGCGTTGGGAAGATTCCCTGGAGAAGGAAACGGCCACCCACTCCAGTATTCCAGCCTGGAAAATTCCTTGGGGTCGCAAAGCGTTGGACACAACTGAGTGACTTTCACTCAGTCTGCATAAAAGACAGATGGAAGTTATATGCATTATTCTTACATCTTTTAAGTTTGAAAGTATATTAAAATATTCAAATCCCCAAAACAATACACAATTAAAAATAAATTTATATACACACATATACACATAGTCAGAGGCTTTAAAATTCATCTAAAGTTTTAATTATGTGAGGTGATGGATCTGTTACCTAATCTTATTGTGGTAATCATTTCACAATACATACAATCAACAAATATGATCGTATTTGATGTACAACTTAAAATGTTTTATGTCGATTGTATCTTTTTCACTCACTTTATTTTTTTAATTTAAATTTATTTATTTTAATTGGAGGCTAATTACTTTACAATATTATATTGGTTTTGCCACACATCAAGTAAGTTCTCCTCTGTTCATTAAAGATCAACTGAGTAAAACATAAATAAGGGTCTAGATTCAAGACAATGTGACATAATAATGAACAAAGTGAATCTTTTATCATGTGGTTTCTGTATTGTCTGCTGGTCTCAGTAATTCTCAGTTATATTCTACACAGAGGTCTGTCCCAGTTGGCCACTTTCTTACAGATTCTACAGTCCATATCAATGTCCTATACCACCAACAATGATTAATTTTCTATCTGGCTGTGGTCATTTAAAGTCTAAACTAGGTTCAACTGGTTCTCAACCATGGTTGCACGTGAGAAACAACTCTCAGTATCTTTTCTGCTTTGCCTTTATGTTTTTAAAATTCATGTCTATAACTCAACCAACAAGGTTCTTGCCTCTATTTTTGAAGCTCCAAAAGTGATTCTGAGCTCAGCCAGGGTGAAAATCTTAGCTTACTCACTGCACTAATTTGCTATACTGTGAGATTTCTAAAGATTTCTGTATCTGTAAAAATACACAAATTACCTACTATAGTTGGTTAATTCCCCCAAAGTGGTACAAATCTTTTTGAGTATAATCATTTGGGGGTACTTTTTCAGTTTTCTATCATGTGCATATTGTGGTCATTGGAGAATGAAAAGGTTAGTGAGAAAAAAAGGTGCTGTGTTACTCATTTCCCTTTGATATTTGGGGTGTGAAACTTTTAAAGAAACCCAAATCCACCCAACTCCTACACTGATCTGCATGACTCACTGGGGTTTACAATTTAGCCATGTCTTGCTCAATACTGTAAAGGCAAAACCATAAGAATAAAATGCCATGTTTATATTTCAATTACAGGTATGAGTCACTTCTTGGTGTCTGATATTGGTGAAATTACTGAGGCAAATGCAGTTTTTCAAAATTTTACACAAATTTTATATCTGAAAAGATTCTGCAAATAATATAGTCATATTTTGACAGCATTTTACATGTATGAAATGAGAAAGGGGACTAACAATTTCTATGTAAAGCCTTTTTTTTCTATTAATATAAGGAGTCTATTCTGTGCTTAGTCACTTCAGTTGTGTCTGACACTTTGTGACCCCATTGACTGTAGCCCTCCAGGTTCCTCTGGCCATGGGATTCTCCAGGCAGGAATACTGGAGTGGGTTCCTATGCCCTCCTCCAGGGGATCTTTCTGACCCAGGGATCAAACTCGCATCTCCTGCGTCTCTTGCATTGCAAGTGGATTCTTTACCACTGAGCCATCAAGGAAGCCCAATATAAGGAGTTTTTAAGTATCTAAAAGCAGACATGGGAATAATAAAAGATCCTATAGGAGGATTAATGAAGACTGTATGAGTTAACATATGTAAAGTTATGCAGAATGCTTTGTACAAGTACCTCCCCAATAAATATTCACAGAATAAATGCTTTTATGGTCATATATATTCAGTAAGATATAAATAAGACTCCTTTTATCTTATCAAAATATAGTGAGAGTGAAGTTGCTCAGTCGTGTCCGACTCTTTGCAACCCCATGGACTGTAGCCTACTACACTCCTCCATCCATGGGATTTTCCAGGCAAGAGTACTGGAATGGATTGCCATTTCCTTCTCCAGAGGATCTTCCTGACCTAGGAATCAAACCCAGGTCTCCTGCACTGTAGGCAGACGCTTTACCATCTGAGCCACCAGGGAAGTCCCTATATGGCCTACCTCTAATTCCACATAGTGTCTTGCAGTCTTCACCTTTCAGAGTTTAATAAACAATCCCTATCAACTTTGCTTCACTTTTTTTCAAGTTTAAAAGTTTCACTAAATATGCAGTACTTCTGCATTGTAATGGAATACATATCTTTTTTTTTTTTTTTTTGTCCATGCCAGGTAGCATGCAGAATCTTAGTTCCCTGATCAAAGATTGAACCCAGGGACCCAGGAATGACAGCATAGAGTCCTAACCAGTGGATCACCAGGGAAGTCCTGAAAAATACATCTTAAGTAATAAATAGTACCCTGTTTTCACCACTGAAATCTTCTAAAGTTAAAATAGATACTTTCTAATTCTAATTATTCATGTCCTAATTTGTCCACCAGACCTAGGCTAAAGCATCTTGTGTTTGTGCTCAGTGGCTCAATCGTGTCCAACTCTTTACAACCCCATGGACTGCAGCCCACCAGGCTTCTCTGCATATGCAATTTTTCAAGCAAGAATACTGGAGTGGGTTGCCATTTCCTATTCTAGGGGACCCTCCCTAACCAGGGATTGAATCCATGTCTCCTGCATTGGCAGGTAGATTCTTTACCACTGTGCCACCTGGGAAGCCCTATGTTAAAGCATCTTATATGATTTCTATTAATGATTCCACAAACACACACTGACAACCTTAACTGACAATGTTGATGTACGTAACATCTTTATCAACAAAAAACATCTGCTATGACAGACTTGGGCCATGCAGATGGAAGGCTAAAATGAGAAGGATTGTGCTATAGGAACAGAACTCAAATTGTACCTCCTCAAATCCACATTTATTCTAGTATTCCTCAACTCAGGAAGAGGGGAGAAAACGCACATATTTTAAATTCACTTTTTTCAGGAAGCAAAAAACACTTTCTCAACATAATATGATTAATCCTTATTATTTCTCAATGCAAACAAAGTATTTAACAATACTTTGTATTTCCTTGAGGTTAATGATGAAATCAAAAGAAAAACAGAAGCCTTTAGAATTCTTAATCTACTGTTCTAACTATTAATAAAGCACTTCTAAGAAGTTTTTAGAGGTTAAAATAAAAACAATAGCACTGGGGAAAAAAACCATAAAATCATTTGACTTCCCAGAATCATAAAAACACTCACACAAGAATCTATTCTTTGTTCTCTCCCCCGAAACGACCTAAGGATAAATTGGAAAACCACTGAAATTAAATCATACCTGACCAGTCAACTTGATGACTAATATTATTCTGAGTTTCAGTCTTCATATTACCCTCTTTTATAAACAACTTTTTAAAAATCTTTCTAAAAGGCACCTGTGTCACATGAGGAAATATTTTGATATCTAAACCAGTAGGGTACATTCCCCTAAAAAATCATTTAAACATGTACTCGAATTCATACTGAATAATTTGATTTATATATCACATTTGCTGTCACACAGCTCTCAAAGGGACTTAACATAAAAAACTGGAACATAACTTGGAAATCAATAGGTTAGTATAAAAGCTGTAAGCATTAATTAACAAATTCAAAATTTTCAGTTTGAGTGGAATCTTCCTCCCCATGCATGACAACTTCTAAATGGCCAAAGTATACGTATGATTGCCAATAATTAATAATAATGCCAAAAATAATGTGCAACTTGATTTTACTTTACTGGCTACGGTGATTAACTTTGTCAACTTGATGGAGTCGTAGGATGCCCAGATATTTGGTCACACGTAAGTTGGGTGTTTGCTGTGGGTATTTTTAGATGAGTTTAACATTTATATCTGTAAACTAAGTAAACAGATGGCTCTCCCTAATATGGGTGGGCCTCATCCAATCACTTAAAGACCCAAATAAAACAAAAGGTGGACCCTCCCACCAAGTAAGAAATGAATCTCCTGTGTTAACAGCTTTACACTAAAACCTGGCTCTTTTATGATTCCACACAAGTCTGCTGGCCTTTGGACTTGAACTGGGATACTGGCTTTGTAGATTTTGGACTTGTCAGTCTTGATAACCTATAATCATGTAACCCAATTCCTTACTGTGTGTATACACATCTCATTTATTGTGTTTCTCTGAAGAACTCTAATACACTGGCAAGAAAGCATTTTAAGCATTTTTCAACAGAAAATTCAGTATTATAAAGTCCTCACTAGAGGATTCTCATTCCTTTTATTTTACATGGGCCAGCATATGATCACCCCCAACCCCTTAGGTTTTACACCTTATTCTTCAGTCACTAAATCATAGCACTTCCAATTCCCTGGACACGTCACAATCCTTGTGCTTAAAGTTCATGATCCCCCTGCCTGCAGTGCCATTACAGTTCCTTGTCTGATTCTCCAGTAAGGGCTACAGCAAGTATCACCTGCATTAATAACTATAGGCAAATGTTTCAGATGTATTTTGGTGGTAAGAGAAAAAAAGGGAAGATAGTAACAGAATCACCAGGAAGACATTTTTGAAACTACAGTCCCCCATCCTCAAACCTCCAATTCTGATACATAAATGTATCTCTCAAACACATAACCACACAACTAGGATCCTCCTCATATCTAAGTATGAATCACCACATTGCTGAATCTAAGTGTTCCTGGGGAAAGGTCTCTTACCATAGAGTTTCCAAACAGGAAAGAAATCCACATGTACTGTGACCCTAGTAAACCTATCCACAAAGCATATGGTCAGGTGGTACACACCAACAGCGCCATATCAGTTCCTTATAGCCAGCCATCATTCTGGCTGTCAGTGCATTCATTTTGATTATTTAGTACTCATGCCATTCTACAATTATTTGTAGTACTGCATTGCTTTTTACTTGGTAATACTTTTATACATTATTTCATTTAATCATCCTAAAAACCAAGGAGAGCAATTCCCCATTTTACAGATGAGCTAAATGAGGTTATAAAGCCAGTTAAGTTGCCCAAGATCATACTGCCATGCACTGTGAACGTCAAGCTTTCTAACTCAAATCTATGGAAGGTAGTATCCTAAATGATATTTCTCTTTCTCATACTGTTTTGCATTTTATTTTACCTTCATTATTGTTTTTACACTGGATTATATTATTTATTTATTTTTTCTCCCCAAAATCACAAACTCCTATCTCTGTAACTTACTATTTTCCAACACCAACGCCAGGTTTTAGCACAGGGCACCAAGAAGGTACTGAACACTGATTAGTTTCCAAGCCCTGTGCGAGGATCATAACCAAGACACTGTTAATGGTGTCAACTGTGTCATGCTCAAAATGTATCTGTTGGAGCTCTAAAACCCAGTTCCTCAGAATGTGGCTATATTTACAGATATGAACTCTAAGAGGAATCAATTAAAATGAAGACATTAGGGTGAGCACTAATCCAATATGACTGGTGTCTTTGTAAAAAAAAAAAAAGAAGAAGAAGAAGAAGAAATCTGCACACAGGCACAGAGGGAAGGCCCTGGGAAGACACCGGGAGAAGATGCTAGGCCATCCACAAGTCAAACACACAAGCCTCAGAAAAGCCTAGCCTGCCAAAATCATGACCTCAGACTTCCAGCCTTCAGAATTGTGAGAAAGTTCATTTCTGTTGTTCAGGCCACCCAGTGTTTGTACTTTATTATGGCAGCCCTAGAAAACTAATATACAAGTTCTCTGTCTTAAATCTGTTGAATAAAAATTACCTTTGTTGACCATATCTCATCTCATTTTTTAGACCAAGATGCAATACAAATTTGCAAATATAAAGAAGTTACTAGATATCTAGAGTGAGAGATCAGAAATTATATCAGGAGAATCTAACTTTAGAGAAAGGAATTTAAAAGTTATTGCATTTTTTAATTCCTATCTTTAAAGTTAATTCAATATACAAGCAGCTCATGCAGCTCAATACCAGAAAAACAAAATCCCAAATAAAAAATGGGCAAAAGACCTAACCAGATATTTCTCTGAAGAAGAGATACAGGTGGCCAACAAACACATGAAAGGATGCTCTACATCACTCATTACTAGAGAAATGCAAGTGAAAACTACAATGAAATATCATCTCACACCAGTCAGAATGGCCATCATCAAAAAATCTACAAACAATAAATGATGGAGAAGGTGTAGAGAAAAGGGAACCCTCTTGCACAGATGGTGGGAATGTAAATTGATACAGCCACTATGGACAACAGCATGGAGATTCCTTTAAAAATTAGGAATAAAACTACCATATGACTCAGCAATACCACTACTGGGCATAAATCCTAAGAAAACCATAACTGGAAAAGACACATGTACCACAGCATTCACTGCAGCACTTATTTACAAGAACCAGGACATGGAAGCAATCTAGATGTCCATCAACAGATGAATGGAGAAAGAAGTTGTTATTCATGTGTACAATGGAATATTACTCAGCCATAAAAAGGAATGAACTTGAGTCAGTTCTAATGGATGAACCTAGAGCCTGTTATACAGAATGAGATAAAAACACAAAAACAAGTATCATATATTAATACATATAGATAGATTGAGGAAAATGGTACGGATGGACCTATTTGCAAGGCATGAATGAACACACAGACATAGAGAGCAGACTTGTGGACACAGTATGGGAGTGAGAGGGTAGGATGAACTGAGAGTGTAGCCCTGAAACATACACATTGTACCATATGTAAAATAGCTAGCCAATGGGAAGGTTCTATGTAACACAGGGAGTTCAACCAGGTATGGTGACAACCTAGAGGGATAGGGCTGGGTGGAAGATGGGGCGGGGGGGCGGCAGGCGGTTCAAGAGGGAAGGGATATATATACATGCATGGTTTATTTGTGTTGTATGGCAGAAGCCAACACAACACTGTAAAAAAAATTACCCTTCTATTAAAAATAAATTTTAAACGAGGTAGAGGAACAATTGAATATTTATATATAAAAATGAATCTTACACTTCACATACAAAAATTATACATAAATGATATGCAATAATTAGTGCAAATGTAACAGTCTCAAGTTTCAGAAGAAAACATAAAGGAAAATATATATACCTTGGTATTAGGTAGAATGTCCTTAGATATGACAATAGAATCATAATGTATAACAGAAGGATAAATTAGAATTTATTAAAACTAACAAAACTTTGCTTTACAAATGATACTTCTAAAAGAATGAAAAGACAAGGTACAAACTAGGAAAAATATTTGCATATCACATATTCAACAATGAATCTGCAACCAGCATATATAAAAATCTCTCAAAACTCAACAGCAAGAAAGTATACAACCCATTTAAAATGAGTGGAAAGACTTAAAACAGATATTTCACCAAAGAGGATCTATCAGTGGGCATAAAAAGTGCATGAAGATATTAAAAAAGATCATACATCATGATGAAGTGGGTTTTATTCCAGGCATGCAAGGATTCTTCAGTGTTCACAAATCAATGTGATGCACGATATTAACAAATTGAAAGATAAAAATCATATGATTACCTCAATAGATGCAGAGAAAAGCTTTAACAAAATTCAACACCCATTTATGATGAAAACTCTCCAGAAAGCAATCACAGAAGGAACATACCTCAACATAATAAAAGCCATGTACTACAAACCCACAACAAACATTATCCTCAATGGCAAAAAATTGAAAGCATTTCCTCTAAAATCAGGAATAAGACAAGAGTGTCTACTCTCACTACAACTATACAACATAGTTTTGGAAGTTCTAGCCATAGAAATCATAGAAGAAAAAGAAATAAAAGGAATCCAGACTGGAAAAGAATAAGTAAAACTTTCGCTATTTGCAGATGACATGATTTTTTACATAGAAAATCCTAAAGATACCATCAGAAAATTACTAGAGCTAATCAATGAATATAGTAAAGTTGTAGGATATAAAATTAATACACAGAAATCTCTTGCATTTTATACACTAACAATGAAAAAACAAATCAAGGAAACAATCCCATTCACCATTGCAATGAAAAGAATAAAATACTTATGAATAAATTTACCTAAAGAAACAAAAGACTTATATATAGAAAACATTGATGAAAGAAGTCAAAGATGACACAAAGAGATGGAGAAATATACCATCTTTGTGGACTGGAAGAATCAATGCAGTGAAAATGAATATACAACACAAAGCAATGTATAGATTCAATGCAGTCCCTTCAAGCTACCAACAGTATTTTTCACAGAACTACAACAAATAATTTCACAATTTGTATGGAAACAGAAAAAACTTGACTAGCCAAGCAATATTGAGAAAGAAGAATGGAAATGGAGGAATCAACCTTCCTGACCTAAGACTATACTACAAAGATAGTCATCAAGAAAGTATGGTACTGGTACAAAGACAGAAATATAGATCAATGGAACAAACTACAAAGCCCAGAGATAAATCCACATACCTGTGGACACCTTATCTTTGACAAAGGAGGCAAAAATATACAATGGGGTAAAGGCAATCTCTTTAAGAAGTCGTGCTGGGAAAACTGGTCGGCGACATGTAAAAGAATGAAACTAGAACACTTTCTAACACCATACACAAAAATAAACTCAAAACGGATTAAAGATCTAATGTAAGACTAGAAATTATAAAACTCTTAGAGGAAAACATAGGCAGAACACTCTGACATAAATCACAGCAAGATCTTCTACGACCCACGACCCAGACTAATGGAAATAAAAACAAAAATAAACAATTGAGACGTAATTAAACTTAAAAGTTTCTGCACAATGAAGGAAACTATAAGCAAGGTGAAAAGGCAGCTTTCAGAATGAGAGAAAATAGCAGCAAATTAAATAACTGACAAAGAATTAACCCCCAAAATATACTAGCAGATCATGCAGTTGAATATCAGAAAAATGAGCGACCCAATCAAAAAGTGGGCCAGAGAACTAAACAGACACTTCTCCAAAGAAGACATACAGACTGCTAACAACACAGGAAAAGATGCTAAACATCACTCATTATTCAGTTCAGTTTAGTTCAGTCGCTCAGTCATACCTGACTCTTTGCGACCCCATGGACTGGAGCACACCAGGCTTCCCTGTCCATCACCAACTCCTGGGGTTTACTCAAACTCACGTCCATTGAGTCCGTGATGCCATCCAACCATCTCTTCTACTGTCATCCCCTTCTCCTCCCACCTTCAATCTTTTCCAGCATCAGGGACTTTTCACAGCAGGTGGCCAAAGTATTGAAGTTTCCGCTTCAGCATCAGTGCTTTTAATGAATATTCAGGACTGATTTCCTTTAGGATGGACTGGTTGGATCTCCTTGCAGTCCAAGGGACACTCAAGAATCTCCAACACCACAGTTCAAAAGCATCAAAACGTGGTCCACTGGAGAAGAGAATGGCAAACCACTTCAGTATTCTTGCCTTGAGAACCCCATGAACAGTATGAAAAGGCAAAAAGATAGGACACTGAAAGATGAACTCCACAGGTCAGTTAGGTGCCCAATATGCTACTGGACATCAGTGGAGAAATAACTCCAGAAAGAATGAAGAGACAGAGCCAAAGCAAAAACAACACCCAGTTGTGGATGTGACTGGTGATGGAAGTGAAGTCCAATGCCATAAAGAGCAATATTGCATAGGAACCTCGAATGTTAGGTCCATGAATAAAGGCATATTGGAAGTGGATGGCAAGAGTGAATATTGACATTTTAAGAATCAGTGAACTAAAATGGACTAGAATGGGTGAATTTACTCAGATGACCATTATATCTACTACTGTGGGCAAGAATCTCTTAGAATAGAGTAGCCATCACAGTCAACAAAAGAATTCAAAAAGCAGTACTTGGATGCAATCTCAAAAATGACAGATTCTGTTCGTTGCCAATGCAAACCATCCAATATCAGTTCAGTTCAGTTCAGTTCAGTCACTCAGTCGTGTCTGACTCTTTGCAACCCCATGAATCGCAGTATGCCAGGCCTCCCTGTCCATCACCAACTCCAGGGTTCACTCAAACTCACGTCCATCAAGTCGGTGATGCCATCAGCCATGAGTAATCTAAGTCTATGCCCCAAACAGTAATGCTGAAGAAGGTGAAGTTGAATGATTCTATGAAGACCAACAAACCCTTTTAGAACTAACACCCCAAAGCAATGTCCTTTTCATTATAGGGGACTGGAATGCAAAGGTAGGAAGTCAAGAAATACCTGGAATAACAGGAAAATTTGGCCTCAGAGTACAGAATGACGCAGGGCAAAGACTAATAGAGTATTGCCAAGAGAACACACAGGTCATAGCAAACACCCTTACTCATTATTCAGTCAGTTCAGTTCAGTCACCCAGTTGTGTCCGACTCTTTGTGACCCCATGAATTACAGCACGTCAGGCCTCCCTGTCCATCATCAACTCCCTCAGTTCACCCAAACTCATGTCCATCCTGTCAGTGATGCCATCCAGCCATCTCATCCTCTGTCATCCCCTTCTCCTCCTGCCCCCAATCCCTCCCAGCATCAGAGTCTTTTCCAATGAGTCAACTCTTGGCATCAGGTGGCCAAAGTATTGGAGTTTCAGCTTTAGCATCAGTCCTTCCAAGAACCCAGGACTGATCTCCTTCAGAATGGACTGATTGGATCTCCTTGCAGTCCAAGGGACTCTCAAGAGTCTTCTCCAACACCACAGTTCAAAAGCATCAATTCTTCGGTGCTCAGCTTTCTTCACAGTCCAGCTCTCACATCCACTGGAAAAACCATAGCCCTGACTAGACGCACCTTTGTTGGCAAAGTAATGTTTTTGCTTCCAAATATGCTATCTAGGTTGGTCATAACTTTCCTTCCAAGGAGCAAGTATCTTTTAATTTCATGGCTGCAATCACCATCTGCAGTGATTTTGGAGCCCAAAAAAAGTCTGACACTGTTTCCCCATGAAGTGATGGGACCAGATGCCATGATCTTCGTTTTCTGAATGTTGAGGTCTAAGCCAACTTTTTCACTCTCCTCTTTCACTTTCATCAAGAGGCTTTTTAGTTCCCTTCACTTTCTGCCATAAGGGTGGTGTCATCTGCATATCTGAGGTTATTGAGATTTCTCCCGGTTATCTTGATCCCAGCTTGTGCTTCTTCCAGCCCAGTATTTCTCATGATGTACTCTGCTTATAAGTTAAATAAGCAGGGTGACAATATATAACCTTGACGTACTCTTTTTCCTATTTGGAACCACTCTGTTGTTCCATGTCCAGTTCTGACTGTTGCTTCCTGACCTGCATATAGGTTTCTCAAGAGGCAGGTCAGGTGGTCTGGTATTCCCATCTCTTTCAGAATTTTCCACAGTTTATTGTGATCCATAGAGTCAAAGGCTTTGGCATAGTCAATAAAGCAGAAATAGATGTTTTTCTGGAACTCTCTTCCTTTCTCCATGATCCCTCAAAACCACAATGAAATATCATCTCACACCTGTCAGAAAGTCCACCATCACAAAGTCTACAAACAATAAATTCTGGAGAGGGTGTGGAGAAAAGGGAACCCTCTTACACTGCTGGTGGGAAGCAAAACTGGTATAGCCACTGTGGAGAATACTGTGGAGATTCTTTTAAGAACTGGAAATAGAACTGCCATATGACCCAGCAATCCCATTGCTGGGCATATATACTGAGGAAACCAGAATTGAAAGAACACATGTACCCCAATGTTCATTGCAGCACTGTTTACAATAGCTAGGACATGGAAGCAATCTAGATGTCCATCGGCAGACAAATGGATAAGGAAGTTGTGGTACATACACATAGTGGAATATTACTCAGCTGTAAAAAGGAATGCATCAGAGTCAGTTCTAATGAGGTGGATGAAACTGGAGGCTATTGTACAGAGTGAAGTAAGTCAGAAAGAGAAACACCAATACAGTATATTAAAGCATATATATGGAATGCATTATATATATGGAATGTATTATATAGAGAGAATATATATTTGGAATTTAGAAAGACAGTAATGATGATCCCATATGCAAGGCAGCAAAAGAGACACAGATGTAAAGAACAGACTTTTGGACTCTTGGAGAAGGCGAGGGTGGGATGATTTGACAGAACAGCATTGAAACGTGTATGTAAAATAGATGACCGGTGCAAGTTCCATGCATGAAGCAGGGCATTGAAAGTCGGTGCTCTGGGACAACCCATAGGGATGGGATGGGGAGGCAGGTGGAAGTGGAGTTCAGGATGGAGGAACACATGTGCACCCACGGCTGATTCATGCCCATGTATGGCAAATACCATCATAATATCATATCCTCCAATTAAAGTAAATGTCTTTTTTAAGAAAGATACAAACAAGAAAAAAAAAAGTACACGAAGAGATGGTCAACACCATTAAATATTAGAGAAATATCAAGGAGATTTCTCTACACTGCTATCAGTATGACTAAAATAAAAAATACTGACAATGCCAAGTTCTGGCAAGAACACATAGCAACTAGACTCTAAAATCTTGCTGTTGGGAATGCTAAATGACTTGGCCACCTTGGAAAACTGTATGACAGTTCCTGAAACAGATAAACATATACCTACCATGAACCTTTTCATACTGTTCATGGAGTTAACTGTGGTGTTGGAGAAGACTCTTGAGAGTCTCTTGGACTGCAAGGAGACCCAACCAGGCTATCCTAAAGGAAATCAGTCCTGAATATTCACTGGAAGCACTGATGCTGAAGCTGAAACTCCAATACTTTGGCCACCGGATGTGAAGAACTAACTCATTTGAAAAGACCCTGATGCTGGGAAAGATTGAAGGCAGGAGGAGAAGGGAATGATCGAGGATGAGATGGTTCAATGGCATCACTGACTCAAGGGACATGAGTTTGAGTAAATTCCAGGAGTTGGTGATGGATAGGGAGGCCTGCCGTGCTGCAGTTCATGGGGTTGCAAAGAGTCAGAAACAACTGAGTGACTGAACTGAACTGAACTATGAACCTAGTAATCCCACTCTTGGGTATTTACCTCAGAGAAATGAAAGCATATGTCCACACAAAACCTATATATGAATGCTTACAGAAGCTCTATTAGTAACTACTAAACACTGGAACAAACCAGATGTCCTTCGATCAGTAAATGGATAAAACCTCCACACAATGGAATACAAATGCAGCAATAATCTATCAATAAATCCAACAGTTTGGATTAATACCAAATGAATTATGCTGAGTAAAATATGTAAGACTTAAAAGTTTTTTTAATGCAACAATTTTGTTTCAAAACAAGTAACTTTAAATACAAAAACATTCCTATCAAAAAGCCAAAATAAAATATTTCTCTTAAATTTTTATTTTCTAGAATAAGAATTAAAAAATAAAGTCAGCCTTAAAAAAATGTCTTCAATATAATATAACTCCAAGTTTTGTAGGCTCAACACTTAAGAATCATTTTTACCTGAGTAGGTACACACACAGATTATTTTCTCTTCTACATAAATATACATACATTTACTAGTTTCCATATGGAAAGAAGTAGAAAATATTCAATTATGCACATGAAAGTGACTTATGATTAAGAGAAATTTTTTGAAAGAAACATCTCATTTGCACAATTTTGCTCAATACCAAGAGAAAAAATTGTTTATTTAAAAGAGAGGGAAAAAAAAAAGAGAGAGAGAACTCTTGAAAAGCGGCAATGACAGTCAAGGAACTCTTTTTAAGAATCCCAATATAAAAACAAAATTGGATAGTAAAACCAAGAACTCATGGACAACATTTTCAATAAGCTTAGATACAAAGGTAACATAAATAACCCTCACAATGCAGTCAAACAAAACAAACCAACAACAATATAAGAACTGAAACACTGTACACCATCTAGGAATCAATAAAAACAGGATGTCTAACACATACGGTAACACAAAAAACTTAAAGTTTGCCATAATCTAATTCAAAACAAGCTAAAAAACATTACTAATGAAATCAAACATGAAACAACCACTTAATTTGGAATTTAGTAGACTCAATTAAGTTGTAGAACTCAGGAAAGAATGCAAAATAGAAGAAAAGATCATTTAAGAAATGAAGACCATATTAGAAAGTGACGCAAGTATAAAACTAACCAATAATACTTAAGAGAAAAATGTAACAATTTTTAAAAATAAACATTCAATATAAGTAATAAATATTAAAGTTAGGTAAAAATGATCCAACATAAACATAATCATTTCTATGAAAAAAGACATTACTAAAAACTACACATAACACCTATACACACACAAGTATATTACATATAAATATCTACAAAAATTACCAATAAAAATCAATATGAAGACATTTTCTAGCAAAATTAATAGACTTATAAAAAATAATTCCTTTGGGCACACAGGCAAAAAGAACAAACAGATAAGGAAATAAAATGAGATAATCATAGGACTTTATATAAGAAAAACACAGAGAAACACACTTAAGTTATGCCAGGGAAAATACATGAGCCAAGGATTTTATATTCAGTAAAACTAACTTTCAAGAATAAAGCACAAGCAGTTATTAATGTGAGTTAAATTAAACTTTCCCAGGGACCTTTCCCAAGAAATGTATGAGAGTTCATGCTTAAGATAACTAAGTCTAGAGAGACATGAACAAAATTACTGATGAACAGTGTAAAACAGTTACTAGCAGAACTGCAACTGTATAAGAGTTCAAGTTAAAACAGTACAGTGTTTAACAGCTATATAATCTGAAAACATACATTGCAAAAAAAATGAAATAGAGTAACTGGGGACAGTACATGTAGGAAAAAACTGTTTGAACTTTTATGGATATAATATTGGTTTATAACATTAATATTGGCACTTTAGACCTAGGGTGTGCACTGTTGAATAAAACAAATGAGTATTTACATAATATTCTAATTCTATTATTCCCAAATGGCAACCCACTCCAGTGTTCTTGCCTGGAGAATCCCAGGGATGGGGGAGCCTGGAGGGCTGCCGTCTCTGGGGTCGCACAGAGTTGAACATGACTGAAGCGACTTAGCAGCAGCAGCAGCAGCTTTGAGAACCATGATTCTTAACATGCTGGAAATAAGATACAACTTAATACTGAAGTGACGTCCCTGATGGCTCAGATGGTAAAGCATCTGCCTACAATGCGGAGATGTGGGTTCAATCCCTGGGTCGGGAAGATCTCCTGGAGATGGAAATGGCAACCGTCTCCAGTACTCTTGCCTGGAGAATCCCATGGACAGGGAAGCCTGGTAGGCTACAGTCCATGGGGTTGCAAAGAGTTGGACACAACTGAGCGACTTCACTTTCACTTTCAATACTGAAGCATCACTATGAACTCATGAATTATTTCATCTTCATGTAAAAATACTATTCATAAAATAATTGCTAACTTTAGAGAATGATAAACCAATAAAGGAAAATAATCAAGCATTTACTTTTGTCATAGAAACTGGACCACTAGATAACTGAACAGTAGATTGAAGTGTTTCTTTGTGAAAATAACTCAACTAATAACTGGAAACTAATGAATAGAATTAAAATATATTTCATGATTTTGCAGACCCCCTCAAACCCGGTGGCTCAGATGGTAAAGAATATGCCTGCAACGTGGGAGACCCAGGTTTGATCCCTGGGTTGGGAAGATCCCCTGGAGAAAGGAATAGCAACTCACTCCAGGATTCTTGCCTGGAAAATTCCACAGACAGAGGAGCCCTGTGAGCTATAGTTCATGGGGTCGCAAAAAGTTGGACCCGACTGAGCATAACACTTTCACTTTCTGAATCTATTAACAAATACGAGCAATGAGTAGCTGTGCTGCTATCAACACACTACAGAGCAACCAGACATTAGGTGTCCCAACAAAAAACTCACACCACCTCTAGTCTTGCAAAAAAAAGAGATGAAACTAAGTCTGGTCAAGCTTCTAGGTCCAGTTATGATTTGTAGAGGACAGAAAAACATACAGAATTGTATCATGCATAAATATGCACTCATCAAAATTCAAAAGAGAAGAAGCGCTACAAGTCAAATGGCCCAAGTCTAGAAAAAGACAAAGTGTAAGCAAAATAAAGGGTTAGGGAACCTGTAGACTGAGATTTTAAATGTCATTTTAAAAATTATCACAACCAAATCATTGACTCTATGGATGCACATATGAGTGATTGGGAGTCATGTATACTCGTGGCTGATTCATGTCAATGTATAGCAAAACGAATACAGTATTGTAAAGCAAAACAAACTAAAAAATAAAAATTAATTAAAAAAAAAAGAAATATTAGGAGGAGACTGCTACAAAATCTGGATTGCCACTACAACTGTGTAAAACAGAGGAAAAGGCTTTTGTGCAGTGGGTACAAAGTTCTCTTCTTGGTTTGAGTGACTTTACGCAAACGTGCATTTTCTCTTCTTGGTTTGAGTGACTTTACGCAAACATGTGCATTATTTTTTA
Source organism: Aepyceros melampus (assembly GCA_006408695.1). Lineage (NCBI taxonomy): Eukaryota > Metazoa > Chordata > Mammalia > Artiodactyla > Bovidae > Aepyceros > Aepyceros melampus. The sequence continues at coordinate 49,656 of SJXQ01008234.1, read as the reverse complement.
AGTTACAAATTAGTTTGGTTTAGGTTTCTGTCTGTGGGTTATTTGAACATAAAAAGTTTTACAAAATAGAAAAAATAAATTACCTTAAATTAGACTAGTCTTCTCATCTGTACTTCTATCCATTCAAAAAGTATATTTATAGATGATCAAGGGACAAAATACGATCTTCAGTAGAGTACATAATGGTACTGCTGCTGCTGCTAAGTCACGTCAGTCATGTCCAACTCTGTGTGACCTCATAGACGGCAGCCCACGAGGCTCCCCCGTCCCTGGGATTCTCCAGGCAAGAACACTGGACTGGGTTGCCATTTCCTTCTCCAAACATAATGGTACAAAAGGGTCTAAAACACACTGTTAAAGCAATCAGTAAACTTTAAAAAAAAAATTTAACTTAGGAAAATCTGCCAATAACATGAAAAGAGAAGAGCAATGGTACTTTTATTTACAAAGCACGAAGCTTTAAGAGCTCAAAATATCTTAGAGTCCTATAAATTCTGATGAATCAATGCAATATTCCTAGTAAACAAAAAATATTAGCCTCCTTTAATGTAAAAAGCAACTGAGGCCTAGAGTGACTCGGCCAGATCAGTGGATTCTTTCTCACTGAGTGACTGATGGTTATTATTACTCTCATATTATTATTAACATATATTAAATTCTAACCAAACTATAGCTGGCAAAATCATCCTAGCCTCTTCAGAGATTATGATACAAATGACTTGCCTGAGATTACACAGCTAGTACTGCAGGAGCCAGCATTCCAATCAAGCAACCTGGTGTGGAGTCAAGGCCCTCAACCACCCCACATGCTGACAGAACTGATACTCAACACAGATAATTCCCTAATTCAGCATGTTACCCAGGAGTTTCCCAATGTTTTACTTTTTCAATTGAAACAATAAATGAATGGCAGTCTCACAGGTTCATGGAGTAAAAAGGATTCTGTGCAATTTCTGGCATACCCCGTTATCTCCCAAACATTCCAGCTAATAGAATGTAAGAGAAAATGACATCACACTGAGGTGAATACAAAGTCTTCTCTTGTAGCTTATAATAAAATAACTGGCAAACTTTCACTACTGAATTACTATATTTCATGAACTAAAACTTTTGTTTTTCTTCTGTAGAACTTCTCTGGAATAGGGATGGCATCATAACATTGCTGATCATCAGGACCTTAGGAGACACACTTAACCTCTATTAGCATACAGTAAAATTACCGTTTTGTGTGTACACTTGTCATTTCTGCAGTTGTAACATTACAGATTTGCATAACCACCACCAGAGTCAGGATACAAAGCAGTTCAATCCCTCATGGATCTTTAATATCACTGTTAATTAACTATATTCTAATATACAATAATTCTTTAATTTTAAATATTAAAACCATAAAAAAACAAAATAGATAACCAAAAAGGACCTACTGTAGAGTACAGAGAAGTCTGCTCAACATTCAGTAATAACCTAAATGGGAAAATAATTTAAAAATATATATATACACGTATTTGTGTAACTGAATCACTCTGCGATACACCTGAAACTAACACACATTGTTAATCAACAATACTCCAATATAAAATAAAATATAATAATTTTTAAATATCATAATAAATGGAATCATCCAAATTATAACCTCTGGAGATCAGTTTCTATCATTCAGTATGATTCCTCTGAGGTTATTTTATTAGTGGACAATTCATAGATTTTCATTTGAATTGCATTCCATTTGTATAGATTTGTACCAGTTCATCAATTCACCCACTGAGAACATCTGCATTACTCAACACTTCTGATGATTATGAATAGAACTGCTATAGACATTTACATACAGTTTCCTGTGTGAAAGTAAGTTTTCCTTTCTCTAGAGTATTTGCATTGGAATAGGATGCTAGATGGTGACTGCAGCCATGAAATTAAAAGATGCTTACTCCTTAGAAGAAAAGTTATGACGAACCTAGACAGCATATTCAAAAGCAGAGACATTACTTTGCCAACAAAGATCAGTCTAGTCAAAGCTATGGTTTTTCCAGTGGTCATGTATGGATGTGAGAGTTGGACTGTGAAGAAGGCTGAGCACTGAAGAATTGATGCTTTTGAACTGTGGTGTTGGAGAAGACTCTTGAGAGTCCCTTGGACTGCAAGGAGATCCAACCAGTCCATTCTAAGGGAGATCAACCCTGGGATTTCTTTGGAAGGAATGATGCTAAAACTGAAGCTCCAGTACTTTGGCCACCTTATGTGAAGAGTTGACTCATTGGAAAAGACCCTGATGCTGGGAGGGATTGGGGGCAGGAGGAGAAGGGGATGACCGAGGATGAGATGGCTGGATGGCATCGTGGACTCAATGGACATGAGTCTGAGTGAACTCCGGGAGCTGGTGATGGACAGGGAGGCCTGGCGTGCTGCGATTCATGGGGTTGCAAAGAGTCGGACGCGACTGAGCGACTGACCTGAACTGAACTGAAGCACAACCCTGCCCAGTTTTTCCCACAAGAAGCTTACACAAGCCTCTCAGCCTCCTCCATCAGAGTGTAGACAGAAGAAGCAAGAAGAACCACAATCCCATAGTAGCTAGAACAAAAACCATATTATAGAAAGTTAATCAGAATGAAAAAGCAGAAAGTTAGGTTCTGGATGAAGGGACAAGATAAAACCCCAGAAAAACTACTCAATGAAGTGGAGATAGACAACCTTCCAGAAAAAAGAACTCAGAGTAATGATAGTAAAAATGATGCAGAATCTCAGGAAAACAATGGAGAAGAGAGAAGAAGTGTTTACCAAAGACCAGAAGAACTAAAGAACAAACAAACAGAGATGAATAATACACTGGATAGAATCAATATCACAATAACTGAGGCAGAAGAACAGATAAATGACCTGGAGGTCAGAATGGTGGAAATCACTGCCACAGAACAGAATACAGAAAAAAGAATGAAAAGACATCAAGACAGCCTAAGAGACCTCCAGAACAACATTAAACACACCAACATTTGCATTTTTAAGGGCCCCAGAAGGAGAAGAGAGAGAGAAAGGACCTGAGAAAATACTTGAAGAGATAATAGCTGAAAACGTCCCTAACATGGGAAAGGAAATAGTTAAGCAAATCCAGGAAGCACTGACAGATCCAGGCAGGATGAACACAATGAGAAACACACCGAGACACACAGCAATCAAACTGACAAAAATTAAAGACACAGATAAAATATTAAAGGCAACAAGGGAAAAAGGACAGATAACACACAAGAGAACTCCTATAAGCTTATCAGCTAATTTCTCAACAGAAATTCTACACGCCAAAAGGGAACGTCATGATATATTTAAGGCAGTAAAACAGAAGAACTTACAACCAAGAATACTTTACCCAGCAAGACTCTTGTTCAGATTTGATGGAAAAATCAAAAGCTTTACAGACAAGCAAAAATTAAGAGAATTCAGCACCACCAAACCAACTTTACAACAAATGCTAAAGGAACTTCTCTGAGCAGGAAACACAAGAGAAAGAAAAGACCTACACAAAATAAATCCAAAATAATTAAGAAAATGGTAATAGGACCATACATATTGACAATTACCTTAAATGTAAATGGATCAAATGCAAGAACCAAAAGACATAAACTGGCTGGGAAGATGAAAACTTATGTGTGTATGCACCTCCACTTAACACATTACTCTATTTAACCCCCTAAATTGTATATAATTATTTTATATTGCTAGGTTAATCATGTTTTCATTATGGCTTACAATTGTAATGATCTTTTAGGTTTTGTATGACTATTGATTGTGAAAACTGATAAATGTTTTCTACTATGTGATTTGTGCTTAATACAATAATCGTACCATGATTGGTCAAAAGAAAATAATAGAATATTACTAAAACTATCATTTAATAGAAAAACCTGTAATCACTTTTTAAAATCCAGAAGCATATCAGAATTATCTTGGAATTTTTTGAAAAATACAAATGCCCAGGTATTGTTTTTTTCCTCGAAAGCTCCAGATGTGTTTCTAATGAGCAGCTATGTTTAAAAACAACTGGACTATATGATGATCTTTTACTTTTATCTAGTTTGTTTCACTTTATCTATTTCATACTCAGTACTTCCATTTAGTCTATGTTATCCAATTTCTCCGTCTTTTTTTTTTCTTTTGATCTTCATTCTCAAGCCTTTACCAAGCATAGAAGAGATTTTGTACATATATATACAATATATATACACACATATATATGTAGGATGTACACTATATATTTTAGAAAACTTATGAATTTTTGCCTAGGTAAAACTTTATATTTTGATTCTGCTTGTTTGACTTTGTATGAATAGAATGCTAGATTTCTAAATTATATTCACTCAAAATTTTGATGTAATTCCATGTATTTTGGCATCTAGTATTACTGCTAAAAGTCTAGAAAGTTTATCATCTTAATGATTAAAAAAAATTTGAATGAGGCCTGAAACTTCCAATCCAATTCTGAGAACAGAAGGACATATTATGTTGTTAAAACAAACAGGAAATTGACATGGGATACAGTATCACTGACTAAAGTGCAGGCTTAGCTCAGATCTCACAGAGTTTCATGCCAGTGTCCCTCATTTGTTTCCATACCTTATTTAAGACTCCACACTGTATGTAGTTCAATTAAGCAGCTTCGGCTTCATGCAACAAATTCTGGTAAATTCTGTGTGTGTTTATTTTTATTTTTACTCTATTACAAATATTTTCTAATTTTCCTTGCTATGATTTCTTAGATATACCCCTCATTTAAAAGCAGACATTTAATTTCCAAATACATGGAATTTTTAAAAGTATGTTTGATATTAATTTCTCATTTGATATTAATTTATCATTTAAATGGTTTCTTCTCTGCAATCACCCTCTGAGTTTTTCCAGTCATCTAACTTTATTGAGGCATAAATGGCTAAGTCAAAGATCTAGCTTAGCAAATGTCACATTGCACTTTAAAATATGTGGGTTATTTTCAAATATCTTTTGAGATTGATCTCTAACACAATTCCACAGTACTAAGAGAATGGATTCTGTATGATTTCAATACCTTTAGACCATGAAATTTTTACACCTAGTCTTATGTCTCTGGATATGTTCCAGTGTCTCCTAGTTTATAGTCTATGGGAACTTGAATGCAATTTGTATCCTACTATCGTGTGAAAATTATATAAATCCTAATTACGTTCAATTGGTTCATAATGCTTTTCAGGATATATTCTTCTACTTCTCTGTACATTCATTCTATTAATTTCTGAGAGAGTGACATTGAAACCACAACTAAAAATCTTAATTTATCTACTTAATCTTGCATACAACAGAACTATATGTAACTTTGTTCTGTATTTTCCAAGTCCCCTGTAAATGTGCTATCATATTTTCATAATTTAAAAGATAAAAAAGAAGCAAAAAATACAGAATAAAGTTATGTGTGGAACAGAAATTCTACATTGTGAAAGGGAGCTACAGAAATTTCACTTTACCATTTTAAGTTCCTTGTATATTTCTAATGCTATACAATGATTCAAACTAATTAATAAAAACTGTAATATATGAGGCATTTCCATAACTTAGTATTTCTAAAATTCTGTGATTTAGGAGGCAAATTCTTAATTGTAGCTATCCATAGAGCAGTGATAATCACTGATTTAATGTAGTTTGATTAATTATACTGTTTTCTAAAAAATATTTTAAGTATTTTTAAGCAAAGTTGAGGGAAAAGTATATTTAATGATTTCCCATATAGTCCCTTCCCCACACATGCATAGCATCTCCTATTATCAACTAGCCACCAGAGAATGGCAAATCTGTTACAGTTGATGAACCTACATGGACATAACAGAATCATCGAAGTTCATAGTTTACATTAATGGTTCACTGCTGTTGTTGTATATTCCATGGTTCTACGGGTTTGAATAAATTTATGACATGTACAGGCTACAGCCCATGGGGTTGCAAAGAGACACGACTGAGCGACTAACGCACAAGCACACACAACATGTGTCTATCAAAAAAAAAAAATCACAGTGACTCTAATCAAAGAGAAATGTTCACTTCCCTCAGAATTTTAGACTTCTCTGAGCCCCCATTTTTCCCTTTGTCAATGTTACTGCTGTCATATGATTGCGTGTGGCATTGAAAGGTTTGTTGAGAAAGAGCAAAGAAAAAAGGGAAGATATCTTCACTCCCCAAACACTGGGAAATTCCTTTCCTGCTTCTCTTTTCTCAGAGCTCTGTCAACTCCAATTGCCACTTCTGGATTTTGGGCTACCTTGGACCCAGATCAAGACACAGAAGACCATGACATAATTCACTGCCAGTTAGGCAGCCCTTTAAATTCAGGTTTTATTCATTAACCCACCTTTACTATTTACTTTGAAGCCTGAAACAGCTGTTCTATGTATTCTGTCCAAGTTTTACAGTGTCATTCAATAGAAGCAACAGAGGGGAGTGATCTTACTCCATCTTATCCAGAACCAGAACTTTGCCTGCACTTTTCTTTCTCAATGGTATAAAAGTAACATTGCTTCTTACAAGCAATGCCACCTTAGACTCAATGAATCACGGTAGAAATGAAATACCTGGCTACATGCCTCCCTAATCTCATAACAAGACCACATTCTGGGTGACAGCTGATTAACAACCTTATACCAAAATAGTAGAGACCATCTAAACCTTTAAACTTTGAAAGCAAAGTCACACTGTCTCTCATGTGCATACTTAATTAGGCAGGAGTTAACAGTCTCCAGCGGGACCCTAAATCAGATGTTTGTGGGTGTGTGTGCTCAGTGGCTCAGCTGGGTCTGATATTTTGCAACCCACCAGGGTCTTCTGTCCATGAAATTTTCCAGGTAAGAATATTGGAGTGGGTGCCATTTCCTACTCCAGGGGATCTGCCTGGGTCAGGAGACCCAGGGATCAAACCTGTGTATCTTGCGTCTCCTGCAGTGGCAGGCAGATTCTTTACCACTGAGTCACTCGGGGAGCCTAAATCAGATGCTTAGAGACTTAGAAAGTAATATAAAAATCTCAGCTGAGTCACTAGGTCACATGTAGTAGAGAAGACAACACTGTCAATACCAAATCCAAGTAAGCATTAATCAAAGCCCATAATGATATATGGGCTTCCCTGGTAGCTCAGACAGTAAAGAATTTGCCTGCAATGCAGAAGACCTGGGTTCAACCCCTAGGTTGAGAAGATCCCTTGTAGAAAGGAATGGCTACCCACTCCAGTATTCTTGCCTGGAGAATCCCAAGGACAGAGGAGCCTGGAGGGCTACAGTCCATGGGGTCACAAAGAGTCGGACACAACTGAGCGACTTTCACATTCACTTCACTTTCATTTCACATAATGATATAATATAGAGAAAACAGCTCAGAAGGTCAGCTGTCTTTGTGCAGAACCCTTCAATGCTACAGCTACATATTATTAACTCCAAGAGGAGGAGGTGAAAAAAGACATAAAGGTCCATCTAGCAAAGGATCCTCCTCTGCCTCTGTTTATCTCTTTGCTCTCCCAGGAGTTGATAGTAGCAGAGAAGAACATTAACACATTTCCAACCCTCCACTCCGGAGAAGGCATTGACAACCCACTCCAGTACTCTTGCCTGGAAAATCCCATGGACGGAGGAGCCTGGTGGGCTGCCATCTATGGGGTCGCACAGAGTCGGACGTGACTGAAGCAACTTAGCAGCAGCAACCCTTCAACCTGGAGGTGCATCAAAGGACTCCTAGCATGGTATCTGGAATTTACCCAATTCCAATTGGTAAATATATTTTTACCAATTTGGGGGCAATGGGGCAAATGTATTTTGCCCAATTCTTCAATGTATCACAGCTTCATTTGTCAAACTCTTTTGAAAGTCTCTCAAGTTTCAATCAAGTTGTAGTGGATATCTTCAAAGCTTTCAATCCACCAATTTAATGTGCTTTGCAAACTAGAACTTAGCCCCCTTTGGTTAGGATATACAGTTTAACAAAATGTATTCATACACAATGTATTTTCTAACTAAAGTCCTATATAGGAGGCATGATATATGAATCTCAAAGCTTACAAAGCTAACCAAGATCTAATTTGTAGTATCAGTTCAGTTCAGTTGCTCAGTCATGTCCAACTCTTTGCAACCCCATGAATCGCAGCAAGCCAGGCCTCCCTGTCCATCACCAACTCCCAGAGTTTACCCAAACTCATGTCCATCAAGTCAGTGATGCCATCCAGCCATCTTATCCTCTGTTGTCCTCTTCTCCTCCTGCCTCCAATCCCTCCCAGCATCAGGGTCTTTTCCAATGAGTCAGCTCTCTGCATCAGGTGGCCAAAGTATTGGAGTTTCAGCTTCAACATCAGTCCTTCCAATGAACACCCAGATCTCCTTTAGGATGGACTGGCTGGATCTCCTTGCAGTCCAAGGGACTCTCAAGAGTCTTTTCCAACACCACAGTTCAAAAGCATCAATTCTGCGCTCAGCTTTCTTCACAGTCCAACTCTCACATTCATACGTGACCACTGGAAAAACCATAGGCTTGACTAGACAGACCATTGTTGGCAAAGTAATGTCTCTGCTTTTGAATATACTCATCTTCTAAATATTCTTCTAACTGCTCTTGAGTATTAGAACTCTTGGTATATATAAAGTAACAGGTGTTCCTTGAAGGGTTAGATAACAGGTGTAATTTGGAGTCTTCATTCAAATTCATAGAACAGTAATACATAAAATCTTTAATATACACAGCTTCCTGCTCTATTGTTATTGTTGTTCAGTTTCTAAGTCATGTCCAACTCTTTTTGTGACCCCATCGATTGGAACTGGCCAGGCTCCTCTGTCCATGAGATTTCCCAGGCAAGAATATTAGAGTGGGTTGTCATTTCCTTCTCCAGGAAATCTTCCTGACCCAGGGATCAAACCTGCATCTCTTGCTTGACAGGCAGATTCTTTACCACTGAGCCACCAATCCTGTGTACTGTATGGCAAACTCACTGACACATTCATAAAGAGTAAGGAATACCTAGACATATGCTTCCACTAATTAATCATGAATAGGGACTTATAAGTGGTCAGGATGGCGTTTGTATTTTACAAAAAAATTTCAAACACAGTGGTGAAGAGAGAATACTAGATTAGTTGTATAAGCAAGTGGACAAAAGATCCAGAAGTCAGTCTTCAATTTTCTTAGAAACATCTAACATAATGATTTCCACCAGGCTTTATCCACTATATTGACCTCTTCAGTCAAAATTTTAGTGTTCATAGGTAGGTAAGAAACAACTAAATCAAACCCAAAAAATAGTCATTTCCAAAAGATGTCAAGCCCTAATCCATTCAAAGCGAGGGCAGTCATTTTCTGTTCTCCTGTTCAGTCCACTGAACCAAAAACCAATCTTAGAGGCTGTTTTTGGTCTTACATGAAAATTTCAAAGGAGTCTTAAACAGAATCACCGTTGCCGAGCAGTGATATAGCCATGTCAGTTCCACCTGTACATTGATGCCAGAGGTTCTTCTGAACACCTTGCTAGAGGAAGTGTTTAGAACAGTAAAGGGAGGAGGCAGGCAGCAAGGAGAAGCAGTCACCAAGTCACGGACAAGTGGACAACAGGGACACGAAATACAGACTGGCAAAAGTAAACACAGAGACCCATGCTGAAAGGTCAAAATAGTCTCCTCAAGGTTAGCTTTCTTGTCAACTGTGTATGTTTTACCTGGAGAACAATAGTATATAGGTGGATTTTTTAAAGACATTTTATATCAGATCTTAACCACGTTTTTAAGTGAGTCACTAAATATCAAATGAAGTTTCCTACCTTGCTTCTGAAAATAAAGAGCTGATGTGTGACATCTTATCTCTTGCACATTTTCACATGCAAGGATATTACTTTTTTCCAAGCAAATGATGTAATACTTTTCAAAGTATATATTCTTTCTTAATTAAGAGAAGTAAATATAAGAAAATGCAATTTTCTAAGGCTAGTGACTCATCAGGATATATATAAAATATATTGTATTATTAATTAAAACACAAATATCATGTTTGCATTTTTTATTACTTTTTTTCCTACCTACATCAGAGTTAGGCATAACTGCCTGGCTTTTGTCTGTTATCAAGTCTTATTTAGCTAGTCACTTAATACCTCATTGTGAGCTTAGATTTTGAATATGACAGACTTACTTGCTTATGCTTGAATTAGCCAGAGCTAATAACAAATCAAGGAAATCATAAAGTTAAACAAAAAAGCAAACTCCACTTTCTCTAATCTTGACCCAAATATTTAACTTTCCAACTTACATTTTTTCCAGTAAATTCAAAGGAAAACAAACTGGTATTAAATCATACCGCAGACTTCTTGTTCTTGCTAATTAAAGCTTGACGCCAATGTCCTTACAGATTCACGTAAGATACAGTCACAGTGCTATTCAAGACAGTAAAGAACAAAAGTGTATTATTTACAAAGTAGTTATGGTATTAATGTGAAAATTTGGAAAATGAAATATCATTGTCAAAAGGCAGACACATCAAAAATTACAGTTTCCATGTAAATCTTAGTTGTCATTTTGCATTATCCAAAAAGCATGGTTAATAATAAAATGGTGTCATCACTGACTATTTAGCAAGAAAAACCTGATGAGGACGTACCACAGATGGAGGAAACTGATTTAAAGTTTCTCATCTTTGCAATGTGGTTGAAAAGACTTGAAAGTAACTATGCACTTGAAATGTCATTATTTTAAATGAAAATAATAAAGAATCACTTAAAAACAAAAGCGTTAGTTTCTCCATATACATAAAGTACACATTGTGACACTATGAGTTTTCCTAATCTCAGTAACACTGAATCAGTTTTGTTCACATGTAATTTGACTATATTCCTTTCAGCCCCAGAGCCAATTTAAAAGTATATTTAGCTACTTTCAATGGATAAGCACAAAAGAGTTCAGTTGCTTGCCAACTTGTATGATTTCTTTAAAAACTGCATGAAACATAAAAAAGCAGGCATATGGGGATTTATAGCTTGGTTGTGCATAAATACTTGACATTGAAATATATCACCTGCATCAATGATGTTGAAAATAAAAATCCATTTTCAGAATAAAGTCTAAATTTCTGAGCGAAAAGGAGATATTGTAATTCCAAGAATCAATTTCCTTTCAAATACAGTGCTTAGCAAATGGAAAAAATTATATAGCTTGGAAAAGATGTGAATTTTTATAGATATTAATATTAATGTTCATAAAAATATGAATATTACTATTTAAAGTAATATTAACTAAAGTCAGTTAGCCATGAAATGATTATCAATTTTATCTATTCTTTCCACTTTTATATAAAACACCATAAGGCTTCTTTATAGCACTAGCATACTTGGGTTTGTATAATCATAATCAGGAGAGAACAAAACACAATTATTTTTAAAACACCCCAGCCACAAAATTAAAAAAAATTAAAAGATGTGATCAAGGATGATGGTAGAAAATAAATGCAGTCTTTTAGTTAGAAATCCCATAGGGGCTTTCCATTCTAGAAAATTTTAGCATATTGAAACTTTTGCCATGATATGGTCAGTCTATTCAATCAAGTGTGGGTTTGGGACTGTTTGCCTAGTATATGCAAATCTAGATAAAATACATTACTGCTGTAATCACTTTAATAGTTTGAGTAGGTCTGAGCAGGTAGAGCAGGCTTGGGTGGACTCAACCAGCTTGTGTAACAAAAGTACAATATCTCTTTAAATAACTGTTTAAACCTATCAGTCAATCTACCTATTAACCACACTAATCCCTAGAAAAGTTCATATTTTAAATTTCACACAAATAGAAGCCTAAGAGAGTTAAAATTAAAGAACAATGACCAAATCCAATTCTCTGCCTCAGAAGCAAATGGAAATCTACATAAATACACTGACAGTAAAATAAATTAAGCTTAAAAAATAAAGCTTCTCTATTAACATAAAATAAGTCAGATTCTGAGACTTGCTATAAATCACAATTTGAGATTTTAGTATCAAAGCTTGCCTTAAGTTAGTTACACCAAAATTTCCAAACTGAAAAGATGAACTTGAACAAGAATTAGGAAGGACCAAAATTTACATGCTGTTTCAGTGACTAGTCAATCTAGGAGTAGAAAATACTCTTGCTAGTTATGACATTTATCCTAGAAATGTTTTATAGTCTGAAAAACACCAAAGTTACATCAGAATATAATTTCAGTAATAAATGGTATTGTTAAAAAAAAAAAAAGCAACACAAGAAAGACAGCTTACAAAATACTAAGTACTCATACCACAGTGAAAAAGTGTTCCATCCTAGAAGAGGAAAAAACTGTATAACTTGGTGATAGGTGTTTAACTTACCAGAATTTAAAAAATGAAAGAAACAGTCCCCAAATCTGAAACTGTTACTCTGATTTTGCATTTTAATGCTTATTCTTTCTCTAGTCATGTCTAGAAATCTACTATTTCAATATCATCTGCTTTTCCCACACCCTTAGAATACTACTGTGTGCTTAGCACAGAACTAGGAGACATCTTTAGTCTCAGTTGGGTGATCATTCTTTATCAGGCCAGCAAAAGATAAAATTTTAATGCAACAGAACCTGTATTCAGCAGGCTGGATTTTATAAACGATTTGCTGTACCCACCAATTATTTTTTTTTAGTTGCTCAGTCATGTCTGACTCTTTGTGACCCCAGGTACTACAGCCCTCCAGACTCCTCTGTACATGGAATTCTCCAGGCAAGAATACTGGAGTGGATGGCATTCCCTTCTTCAGGGGTTCTTCCCAATCCAGGGATCAAACCCAAGTCCCCACACTGCAGGCAGATGCTTGATGTCTGAGCCACCAGGGAATTCATATCCACCAGAGAGAGATAATGAATTCAGTATCCACTTTAGTGGCCAATGTGAGTAGGTACTTGATTTAGAGGTACCAAGTAGCCACGTCGCAGAATAGAGGCAGGCCTAAGCTGAACGAACTGGGATTCACTTGTGGATTTCATTCTTACTATGTGACCTGGACAAAGTGCTTCATCTCACTAAGTTTCAGTTTTCCCATCTACAAAATTGGGAACAATAATATCTACATTAATAGCATGACAAAGAAAAAAAAAAAGAAAGAACATTATAAAACACCTACAGAAAGTGATATTATGAAGCACCCAGCATGAGTGCTTAAAGACATTCTGGTGTTAAACATTGACAAAAGTGCATACACTCAGATGTTTTCTCTCTCTATTTTAAAAGAGATACAGTGGAGTTTACTATGCCTCTTACAGGAGCAGCAGGAGTGAGACGAAGTGGAAAGGGAGGGCCAGCTATCCCTGTAATTTAATGTCCTTAGATTCTAAAGAAAAGTGCCAGCAAATTTGGTTCAACTCAGTGTGAGAGGATAGGAAAAAAAAGAGACATTCTTCCCACCATCACCAAATTACATCTCAGCGAGAGTCACACAAAGTTACAGTCAGTGCTAAAATGCAAAAAGTTCTTGAACATTTTAGAAATTGCTGTCATATATAAATTTGATGACAAAGTGGGTCCTAAACTTGAGGAGCTTCCCTCATAGCTCAGTGGTAAAGAACCAGCCTGCCAATACAGGAGACACGGATTCAATCTCTGTTCCAGGAAGACCCTGCATGCCGTTGCTCAGCTAAGCCCATGCGTCACAAGCCTGGGAAGCACAAGAGAAGCCACTGCAGTGAGAAGCCCACAGCCCACAGCCCATCGTTGTGCTCTCCACAGCTAGAGAGAAGCCCGCACAGCAATGAAGACCCAGCACAGCCAGACATGAAAAAATTATTTTTTAAAATAAGTCCTAAACTTGAACTGGCTGGGGCTTCCTGGTCATTCTTGCACTGATCATAAATACTGATGACTTATATGAAAGTTTCATTACAAGTAAGGTCCCAAATCATCCTGGTGATGTGATATAATGTATGACATACAGCAGTAGCTTCTAAAAATACACAGTAATCTGAATTCCTACATATATGTAGCCCAAGAATTTCAAAGAAGAAAATCTGATCAGTGGAAATAACCACATTCTTACAACACTGAATTCTTGGAGAAGCAAGAGATAATACATATAAAAAGCTTTAAACAATGCCTTACACAAAGTGAGTACCTAATAAATGTTGTGTTCTACAAGTACCTAGAAAAATACTTTGAACACTGACATGGAAAGGCAACAGGTAAACGGGTAGCCCGCTATAAACCATATTGTACTTTAGAATTTTTTTTAAAAAAATCTAAGTTTCCCTCCTCCTATACTCAGATGTATTTCTACTATAAGGCCTCAGAAACGATGTTAGCACAAGTCATAAAGGCAGGTAGAAATCTCAGGTGAGCCAACAAACATTTGAAACTGACAGTGTGGTAAGATCTGAAGTTCTAAATACAATAAAGATTATTTAGAAAAAAATCAACTCTGAACGACTGGAGAACAGACTAGAAGAATGTTTTTGGAAATTAATGTACAGACTAATGGGCCAGAGTTTTTGTTAAAATGCAGATTGTGAATTAATGTGGCAGGGCCAGACGTTTTGTATTCAAGATCTTTGGTAATCAAAACTCTACTTGTCTAGAAACCCAAAGAGAGTAAGAAGGCCTTTAGCAGTGGTCCTCAAAGTGTACAAGCAACATCAGAATCTCTTGGGAAATTATTAGAAATGCAAATCTTAAAGAATATAAGGAGACTGTTCTCTAAATTTCTGTTTACATACAGACAGAATAATTTCTCTGAGAATTGTCATTCAATCATTAAGTCAGGTCTGACTCTTTGTGGCTCCATGGTCTGCAGGATGCCAGGCTTCCCTGTCCTTCACTATCTCCCTGAGTTTGCTCAAACTCATGTCCATTGAGTCAGTGATGCCATCCAACCATCTCATTCTCTGTCATCCCCTTCTCCTGCCCTCAATCTTTTCCAAGATCAGGGTCTTTTCCAATGAATCGGCTCTTTACATCAGGTGGCCAAAGTATTGAACCTTCAGCATCAGTCCTTCCAATGAATATTCAGGGTTGATTTCCTTTAGGATAGGCTAGTGTGATCCCCTTGCTGTCCAAGGGATCTCAAGAGTCTTCTTCAACACCACGATTCAAAATCATCAATTCTTCGGTGCTCAGCTTTCTTCATGGTCAAACTTTCACATTCATACATGGCTGCTACTGGAAAAACCATAGCTTTGACTAGACAGATCTTTGTCAGTAAGGTGATGTCTCTGCTTTTGAATATGCTGTTTAGGTTTGTGATAGCTTTCCTTCCAAGAAGTAAGTGTCTTTTAATTTCATGGCTGCAGTCACAGTCTTCAGTGATTTTGGAGCCCAAGAAAATAAAATCTCTCAGTGCTTCCACTTTTCCCCCTTCTATTTGCCATGAAGTGTTGGCCACCTGATGTGAAGAGCTGACTCATTTGAAAAGACCCTGATGCTGGGAAAGATTGAGGGCAGGAGGAGAAGGGGACGAAAAAGGATAAGATGGTTGGATGGCATCACACACTCAATGAACATGGGTTTGGGTGGACTCCAGGAGCTGGCGACGGACAGGGAGGCCTGGCGTGCTGTGGTTCATGGGGTCGCAGAGTCAGACATGACTGAGCGGCTGAACTGAACTGAACTGATGGGACCAGATGCCATGATCTTAGATTTTGAATGTTGAGTTTTAAATCAGCTTTTTCACTCTCCTCTTTCACCCTCATCAAGAGGCTCTTTAGTTCTTCCTCACTTCAGCCATTAAGGTGGTATTATCTGCACATCTGATGTTATAGATATTTCTCCCTGCAATCTTGATTCCTGCTTGTGATTCATCCAGCCTGGCATTTTGCATGGTGTACTCTGCATATAAGTTAAACAAGGTGATAATATATAGCCTTATCTTATTGTTCCATGTCTGGTTCTAACTGTTGCTTTATGATCACATACAGGTTTCTCAGGAGACAATTAAGGTGGAAAAGTAGAATACTAGAACATGTTAACTAAATAAAACAATTTCTCTCTGCAAACAATTTCCAAAACTAAAATCCCCGTGATTATACTTAAAATGTAGGCTTTTACATGATAAAGCCTGCTCTTGATATTAATAATATATAGGCGAGTATCGAAATGAGCAGAATCCTCACTGAACCACTTACCAACTTCTTGCAAAATAGATCAGTTCCATTTTACCTAGGTACTAGAGGTAAGACTTTGTAAAGAAACCAAACTAAGTTTTTAATTTCCTTCTGTTGAGTATATAACCAACTACATCATGGTTCAGGCAACTTCTCCAGAGTCATGTTTATACATTGCCTGACTCATATGTAAATATATGTCAACATTTTGATTTATAGCTATAGATCATCTGCTTGCACACACACAGATGCCCAAATCATTATATTAATAGTGTGAAACACAATACTGTCAAAGCACAAAAAAAATAAAGATAAAATACAAATACAGAATGTCACACACAGAGAAGAGATTTCAGTTTTCTGAATGTGAAGCCAGATGATTGCTAAATAGGCTTTGCATAAAATAAGATTTAAAAAAAATGTTGCATTCACAATTCCCACTCAATTTTTTTTTTTTTTCCAACTTCAATCAAGGTCACATCTCAGTCAGTATCTGTCCTTAATCTAGTTTTGAAGGAGTAAATTACAAACAGATTGCAAAGTACCACACTTGCTTCAGTATTGGGGGGTGGGCCCCTCTGATTTTGGCTAAGACCATATACACACATACACAACAGCAACAACAGTGCTGTCCAGAGACAATCGATGGTCACAGCGGGGGAAGGGAGGGAGGGTAGAGTAGAGATCATGCAACTATTATGATGCCAAAAACAGTTCCCTGAATGAAGAAGTACCTGGCCCAGATGCCAATAATGCCAGGGTTAAGAAACTGTGACGTAAACTGTGGACGTTGCAAAAACACACGATGAACACATCTCGTGCATCATCATTACATTCCTAGCACAGTGTCAAGCACAGTTAATAAATATTTATTGATTATGAAAGAAACCATTTCTGTGCAGTTGAGCTCTTAAGAGAGATGAAAAAAAAAATGAGAAAAGTATTATTACATATATAATACCTAAAATCACAAAGCAGAATCACAATCATTGTCAAAACTAAAAGAACTAAAGATCATTCAGATCAATTTCTCTTTTTCAGAAAAATTTTTCTCAGGCAAAAGATGCTATCTAATGCAATGTGTTGGCAAGTGTTGAGAGGAGATAGTTTTCTGAATAAAAACAAAATACGTTTACAAGTTAAAATGTCAGTTTTCACTTCTAAAGTGTCAATGTCACCTACTTTTCTCAGATTAATAAAATATTTCCTTCATAAAAGTTAAACCAATATAACATAAAGCATGTATGATAGTTGCTCAGTCATGTCTGACTCTGCGACCCCACAGACTGCCGCCCGCCAGGCTCCTCTGTCTATGGAATTCTCCAGGCAAGAATACTGGGGAGGGTTGTCATTTCCTTTCTCCAGGGTATCTTCCCAACCTAGGGACTGAACCCAGGTCTCCCACATCGCAGGCAGATTCTTTACTGTCTGAGTTACCAGGGAAGCCCCAGCATAAGTCATAATAAGTGATGTTTCAAAGCAGGAAATAAAATAAAGGTAATTATTTTTCAAAAAAGCAAATCACAGACCTCCCTGGTCTACAAGATTTATACTTCTGAGAAGTCAGGTCTTTAAAATGTCATGAGAAATTCTGAACTGGCTTACGGTTTGGAAACACAGGAACTGACAGTCACAAGGGCAAACATACCCTTAATAATCGATTCAGCTGCATACAGATCTCGCTTGTAGGTCACCTAGAGGACAGATAAACTTCATTAGATTTAACAGAGTAGAAAGGAATGTTAAAGCAATAAAATAATGCCCCCAAGGAAATTCTTGATTTTGGAGAAACCATAAACACACAACACTGACAAGTTTTAAATTATAACAACATCAGTTTATTCAGAAAAAAATTTATTTTGCTTCTACAAATGCTTAAAGATTTGTTTTTAAATCTTTAAGTAAATTCAGATGTTGTATGGCAGTTGTTACCAAAATCTTGTTAATATAAGTATCATATCAAAGAAAATGTGCTAGTATTTACATACAAGTATTAGAATTATTGTTTAATAGTAAGGTTTTTTTTGGGGAGGAAATAAGGAAAAGAATATATTTGAAAAATTACCAAATTGCATGTTCAGTTGAAACGAGATGATTCTCAAAGACCAGTTCACAGTGAGGGTTTTCTGAATTGAGTTTATCTGTGTACCCTCAGATAAGGCTTACTTTTCTAAAATTTTTACTAATACATGACTGACAGAGACAGCCTGGAGGCTACCATCATGAATGTAAGAAAAATCATGATCTTTGCTTAAGAACATACAGCCTCTTTGCAATCATAACCTATTCCCTGTATATAACCTGCCAAGGTCCTATAGCAGATAGTTCTCAGACCACATGCATTGAGCCCAGGTATAGAACATGTCAGATGCACTGCACTGTAGAACTGCTTTTCCTTCATCACAGAACTGAAGAACAGAGTAAATAATTAAATCCATTAGTAAGTACTCTAAAGTCTTAGGAGCTTATCATTCAAGTGCTCAGATGATATGATGCCAGTGTCTCAAAACCCACTTTGAGAAATAATTAATACCTTTTCATATCGATAATTTGGACAATTTTTCTCCAGATTATCTCTGAACTAAACTGTACAAAAACTGTTCAGCTAAGTGGTTCACGGCACTTTTACCCAAATAGGTTTCCCTGCTATGCCTAGATCCCAGCAGGTAAACCACCCTGGCCCAAAATCTGTATCTTACAACTCAGAACTAATGTAGTAGCTGACTTGTATAACAAATGGAAATTTCCTTAAGCAGTCAACCAATCTATTAAAATCAAGTATTACATTGTTAAATTATCTCTAAAACAAGCAATGCCAACCAAAACCAGTACTATAGTTACTGATCCAAAATACAGCTCTATTGTCTGGGGGAAAAAAAAGGAGTAAACAGACACTTAAAGCTTCAGACTATGTATTTTACCAAATTAAAGACTGCATTGATCTCATTCACTCATTCAATAAATATATCTCAAATACTGCCACATCATAGGTCCTGTTCTAACGGCTGCAATAGAGCAATGAACACAGTGAGCAAAACTCAACCTGCAGAACGACATTTTAGGGATACATTTTTCTTAGAAGAAGTGAATAAAATATATTTGTTTCCATGAAAACCCAAAGTTAACTAGACAGCTGAAATCAGCACTCAATATTTGCAATTTAGATGAGAAAAGGCTTTTATTCCCTTTAACTGTCAGCTATGTAAGGTAAACTCAAAACACTAATTAATGGAAAGATGCCTAATTACTATAGCTGATTTTTCATTCCTTCCTGCTTTCTTTGAGGAATATAACTGCATTCCAAATTTAAACAGAATAATTGTGGAAGTGCTTTATTCTTTTTTTCAAATAAATCTATCTTAATAATGGGGTTTTTTGAATAAAGAAAACTTTGTCTCAAATACTAAAATGACTTTTCTAGCATACTTGCAAAACAATGCTTATGCATTGAAATCAGTCTTAAGAATGAAATATATGTATTACTACCCAAAGGTCCTTGGGTACTACACAAAAAGAAATATTTGTATAAAGAAAGACAGCTAAAATTCTCCTTTTTTTGGCTGTACCACAAGGCTTGCAGGATCCTAGTTTCTCAATCAGGGATTGAACCTGCACCCTCAGCAGTGAAAATGGTGTGGAGTCCTAACCACAAGACTGCCAGCAAATTCCCCTAAATTTGAATTTTTTTTTTTTTTTGGTCTACATTTTCCTATTGGCTATCAGTTTAGTTGCTCAGTCATGTCCAATTCTTTGCAACCCCATGGACTGCAGCACACCCGGCTTCCCTGTCCATCACCAACTCCCAGAGTTTGCTCAAACTCAGGTCCACTCAATCAGTGATGCCATCCAACCATCCCATGATCTGTTACCCCCTTCTCCTTCGGCCCTCAGTCTTCCCCATCATCAGGGCCTTTTCTAATGAGTCACTTCCAGGGGGAAGCGGGACACAAGCCAACCCCCAGCACCATGTGTGAAATGCCTCAGTAGGGGAATGAAGAGAAGCACTTGGAAAGGCCAGCTTCCACTCAGTGCACTGACATTTGTTGCACATACAACAGAAGCAAGCTCCAACTGTGAGGACTAAAACTGTGCCTCTGTGTTGCTGGCGGAAGCAGTGAAATTTGAAATTTAATGCAAAAGACACTGAAGTACATCTGTGGAGTTCGAGTGGAAAATTCAAAGAACTTGCTTTCTACCTGAAGACCTGAGGATGTTTCACACATTTAAACAAGGCTCAGAATACTCATGAGAAACAGATAACAACACAGCCCCCTCAAAGAAATGAGCAAAGAGTCCAGAGGGTGTTGACATGTTAGTAGCAATAAATGTCTTGAGGTTCCGTTTATTTGTTTTTAACATAGCCTGTAAAGTGAGTTTAGCGGATCTGCAGTGATGTGAGTCAGGACCTTGCACAGAACACCTAACTGGTAATTCCTGAAATCCAGTGCATGTGTATCACCATCTGTCCCATACAGAAAAACACAAACAAAAATAACAAAATACTGACCTGATGGACTAATGACATTTGGAAACTCTTAAAAGAGCAATAATACTGCATTAATTTTCTCCACCAGGCAATAAATCAGGCATGTCGATATCCTGTAATCTCGTAACAATTTAAATATGTATGAGACAATCTTAGCACGTAGCAAGGCCCATCACATGATTGTACAAAATACCTAACACATAGGGCTTCTTTTTGTTTTTATGTCAATGAAGAAATATGCTTTTGGATTCATATTAGCTCAGAATTAGGATGAATGTTTACTAGCCAGATTTAGATAGATGCTTTATAGAGATTTCATCCAATATTTCCAAAGGAACAGAACTTATTCAAAATTATGATATGACCCTACAATTCTATTTCAGAATATTGTTCAGTTTACCACATTTCTACCCAATTAAACCAGGAGAGTCGTGCTGTAAAGCACTCCAGCCTCAACAGGAACATGCAGTAATGATAATGCTACAACCACTTCATTCCTCCTAAAGAAAGAAGGCTGTCATGAAATCAGTCAAGCCTGACCACAGGAAAGAGCACAATGCCTCTTGGAGGTGGTGAGTTCTTCCAGGCACCAAGCCTACTGGGTCAAACGACTGCAGATATGTGTTTCAATAACACATTAAGGTGGAGCTACCATCCTAGGGACTGAGAGGAAATGCTGCTGTGAGAAGCAGAGTGGCGCCCTCAATACAGGTGAGAGTAGGGCTACACAGTAAAACATTACACACCAAGAACATACACAAAAGTTGTGAACAAAACAATCTTACTGGCTAAATGGGATCTGTTTGAGTAAACTATCCCAACATGAATTCTCTTGCAACCGAGCAACAGAAATGATACTATAATTTGATGGATCAGAAAATCCACGGAGACTCTTAACACCTTTAATGTATATGTACGCACATACTTTTATTCCTGGAAATACTGTTTCAATATGAAGCCAAATGTTTTTAAATTTCTCTATTTTCTAAAGCACCTGGAAAGTGTCAGTACTTGTAGAGTATGTCTTCAGGAATGACACATCAACACAGAGCTAAGTACCAACTTCCTTACCTTCCAGAGGTCAGGGGATCCTTCCACAAGTTTTGCTTTGATATGACTGTATTTTAGAGCCAAATGTAAACACTCAGTTCCAAATTCCAAGTCATAGTCACTGCACTGGGTAGGAAGAAAAAAGAATTAAAAAGTTAAAATATTAACATAACTTATTTAATTATATTATTTAATATAATATTAAATAATCTTTAAATTTCATAATCAACTGCATATAGAAGAGCCTAGAGAATTCACAAACTCTTTAATTAGCTATTGATTAATCAAGTTAGATTAATCTTCTTCATGCCCTAAAAGTCAAATGAAACCAATAGAAAACAGAAATGTTGCAATCATGTTTTTAACTTCCTGAAGAGTTTCCATGAAAGTTGCTCAGTCATTTCCGACTCTTTGAGACCTCATAGACTGTAGCCCATCAGGCTCCTCTGTCCATTGGAATCTCCAGGCAAGAATACTGGAGTGGGTAGCCATTCCCTTCTCCAAGAGATCTCCCCAACCCAAATATTGAACCTGGGTCTCCGACTTTGCAGGAAGATTCTTTATTGTCTGAGCTCAGGTTCAGATAAATACAATACTTTATTTCCTTTGCTCAAAAGCTACATTTCCAAACATGTTTGTAAAATGCCTAAAGGTATGACTGAGGATTACCATATCAGAACTTAATTTAACAAATATACCTATCCATAGTGAAGTTGCTCAGTCGCGTCCAACTCTTTGCAACCCCATGGACTGTAGCCTACCAGGCTCCTCTGTCCATGGGATTTTCCAGGCAAGAGTACCAGAGTCGATTGTCATTTCCTTCTCCAAGGGATCTTCCCAACCCAGGGATTGAACATGGGTCTCCTGCATTGTAGACAGATGTTTTACCGTCTGAGCCACCAGGAAAGTCATACCTATCCATAAAACCCCAAATCTCTCATATTTATACCAAAACACTGGCAGGTCACAGCTTTCTTATTGCTGTTTTAAATAACAACAGATCTTTCTGGAGGATATATTTTGATTCTGAACATGGTACTATATCAGTCTTCCATTATGAGAAAAAAAAAGGGAATGCCTATCAGATTTAGTAAAATATAAATATTATTCTTTAACATTTTAGGCAGAACCATCCAAATGACCAACATAATGCAATTAAATAATGGTCACTAGGTATCTATCATGTCCAAGCTTTCTTTTAAGTACCAGCATATAAAGATAAATGAGACATGTTTTGTGTTCTCAAGGAACTCAGGTTTAAAAGAGGAGGCTGATTTATAACAAATATTTTGTAACAGAATGTGATAGATGGAGCATTAGCAGAATATTTACAAGTAGACCAGGAGATACAGTATTTAATTCTATGTAAGGATACTAGAGAAACCCCATTAGAGGAAATGGTCTCTTGTCTCATTCTAAAGACTGAATAGGGACTTCCTGGTGGTTCAGTGGCTAAGACGCCACACTCCCAATGCAGGTGTGCTGAGTTCAATCCCTGGTCAGGGAACTAGATTCCACATACTGCAACTAAGCCTTGGCATAGACAAATAAATATTTTTTAAAAAATAAAATAAAGACTGAATAAAACTCAAGGATACAGAACTGCAGACATCTGCTGGATTTGCGTTTTACCAACAGCACAACCATGACTTACCTGGTGGTTCAGACAGTAAAGAATCTGCCTGCAATGCAGGAGACCAGGGTTCAATCCCTACATTGGGAGATGCCCTGGAGAAGGAAAAAGGAATCCACTCTAGTATTCACGCCTGGGGAATCCCACGTTCAGAAATTGGCGGACTACAATCCATGGGGTCACAAAGAGTCGGACATGACTGAGCAAATAACACACACACACACAAGAGCATATCCATGTAAGAGAGACTACAGGAAGGCAATAATATGAATATGACATTTAGAACAGTTTGCCAATTTTTATTTTATTGGAAATTACAAACCCTACATTTTAATGATTTGTGAAGTTAATATGACAAGAAAATATACCATCAGGTACATATAGAGTCCCAAATTAACCAGAACTGTTTCAGTTTAAACCTCTATTCTTATAAACAACCTAACATGATATTTTTAAGAAATGTCATGATATGTCCAATATACAATATAACATGACATTGAAGAAATTTAAGAAATTTCATCTTTAATACAGTATTATCAACACTTCAGTTCAGTTGCTCAGTCACATTCAACTCTTTGTGACCCCATTGACTGCAATATGCCAGGCTTCCCTGTCCATCACAAACTCCCAGAGCTTACTCAAACTCATGTCCATCCAGTCTGTGATGTCATCCAACCATCTCATCCTGCCATCCCCTTCTCCTCCCGCCTTCAATCTTTCCCAGCATCAGAGTCCTTTCCAATGAGTCAGTTCTTCCAATCAAGTGGCCAAAGTATTGGAGTTTCAGCTTCAGCAACAGTCCTTCCAACGAATATTCGGGACTGATTTCCTTAAGGATGGACTGGTTGGATCTCCTTGTACTCCAAGGGACTCTCAAGAGTCTTCTCCAACACCACAGTTCAAAAACATCAATTCTTCAGCACTCAGCTTTCTTTATAGTCCAACTCTCATATCCATACATGATTACTGGAAAAACCATAGCTTTGACTAACAGACCTTTGTTGGCAAAGTAATGTCTCTGCTTTTTAATATGCCTTCTAGGTTGGTCATAACTTTCCTTCCAAGGAGCAAGCGTCTTTTAATTTCATGGCTGCAGTCACCATCTGCAGTGATTTTGAAGCCTAAGAAAACAAAGTCTGTCACTGTCTCCATTGTTTCCCCATCTATTTGCCATGATGCCGTGATCTTAGTTTTCTGAATGTTGAGTTTTAAGCCAACTTTTTCACTCTCCTCTTTCACTTTCATCAAGAGGCTCTTTAGTTCTTCTTCACTTTCTGCCATAAGGGTGCTATCATCTGCATGTCTGGGGTTATTGATATTTCTCCTAGCAATCTTGATTCCAGCTTGTGCTTCATTCAGCCCAGCGTTTCACATAATGTACTCTGCATATAAGATAAATAAGTAGGGTGACAATATATAGCCTTGATGTACTCCTTTCCTGATTTGAAACCAGTCTGTTGTTGAATGTACAGTTCTAATTGTTGCCTCTTGACCTGCATACAGATTTCTCAGGAGGCAGGTCAGGTGGTCTGGTATTCCCATCTCTTTCAGAATTTTCCACAGTTTGTTGTGATCCACACAGTCAAAGGGTTTGGCATAGTCAATAAAGCAGAAATAGATGTTTTTCAATGTTCCAATGGATGTTTGAAATTTCATCTTTGGTTCCTCTGCCTTTTCTAAATCCAGCTTGAATATATGGAAGTTCACAGTTCATGTACTATTGAAGCCTGGTTTGGAGAATTTTGAGCATTACTTTGCTAGTAGGTGAAATGAGTGCAATTGTGTGGTAGTTTGAACATTCTTTAGCATTGCCTTTCTTTGGGATTGGAATGAAAACTGACCTTTTCCAGTCCTGTGGCCACTGCTGAGTTTTCCAAATTTGCTGGCATATTGAGTGCAGCACTTTCACAGCATCATCTTTTAGGTTTTGAAATAGCTCAACTAGAATTCCATCACCTCCACTAGCTTTGTTCATAGTGATGCTTCCTAAGGCCCACTTGACTTTTCATTCAGATATCTGGCTCTAAGAGAGTGATCACAGCATCGTAGTTATCTGGGTCATGAAGATTTTTTTATATAGTTCTTCTGTGTATTTTTGCCACCTCTTCTTAATATCTTCTGCTTCTGTTAGGTCCATACCATTTCTATCCTTTATTGTGCCAATCTTTGCTTGAAATGTTCTCTTGGTATCTCTAATTTTCTTGAAGAGATCTCTAGTCTTTCCCATCCTGTTTTCCTCTATTTCTTTGCACTGATCATTGAGGAAGGCTTTCTTATCTTTCCTTGCTATTCTTTGGAACTCTACATTCAAATAGGTATGTCTTTTCTTTTCTCCTTTGCCTTTAGCTTCCCTTCTTTTCTCAACTATTTGTAAGGCCTTGTCAGACAACCATTTTGCCTTTTTGCATTTCTTTTTCTTGGAGATGGTCTTGACCACTGCCTCTTGTACAATCCCGAACCTCCATCCATAGTTCTTCAGGTACTTTGTCTATCACATCTAATCCATTGAATCTATTTGTCACTTCCACTATATAATCATAAGATATTTGATTTAGGTCATACCTGTAGCTACATACAAATAAATTATGCTTTAGTAAACTTTACCTGTCTCCTGAGAAACCTGTATATGGGTCAAGAAGCAACAGAAACAACTGGACATGGAACAACAGAGCAGTTCAAAATTCGGAAAGGAGTACGTCAAGGCTGAATATTGTCACCCTGCTTATTTAACTTATATGCGGAGTACATCATGTTAAATGCTTGGTTGGATGAAGCACAAGCTGTAATCAAGACTGCAAGGAGAAATATCAACAACCTCAGATATGCAGATAATACCACTCTAATGTCAGAAAGCAAAGAGGAACTGAAGAGCCTCTCGATGAGGGTGAAGAGGAAAGTGAAAAACCTGGCCTGAAACTCAACATTCAAAAAACTAAAATCATGGCATCTGGTCCCATCACTTCATGGCAAATAGGTGGGGGAAAGTAGAAGAAGTGACACAGTTTTTTTGGGGGGCTCCAAAATAACTGCAGATGTGACCACAGCCATGGAATTAAAAGAAGCTTGCTCCTTGGGTGGAAAGACATGACAAACCTAGACAGTATGTTAAAAAGCAGAGACATCACTTTTCCAATAAAGGCCCTTATAGTAAAAGCTACTGTTTTTCCAGTAGTCATGTACAGATGTGAAAGGTGGACCATAAAGAAGGCTAAGCCCTAAAGAATTGATGCTTTTTAATTGTGGTACTGTATAAGACTGTTGAGAGTCCCTTGGACTGCAAGATCAAACCAGTCAATCCTAAAGGAAATCAACCCTAATTTTCATCAGAAGGGTTGTTGCTGATGCTCCAATACTTTGGCCACCTGATGCGAAGGACTGACTCATTGGAAAAGACCCTGATGCTGGGAAAGACTGAAGGCAAAAGGAGAAGGAAGCAATAGAAGATGCGATGGTTAGATAGCATCACCAACTCAATGCATATGAATCTAGGCAAACTTTGGGAGATTGTGAAGGACAGAGAAGCCTGGTGTACTGCAGTCCATGGGGTGACAAAAAGCTGGACAAGACTTAGTGCCTAAACAACAACAACAAAATCTCCACATTCTATTAATAATGCCAACATCTACACAATCTCATCTAGTAGTATGCAAGTAAGGCCAACCTACAGTAAGAATAACTTTTTTGGTTAAATCCCAAAGTGAAGTGAAAGTCACTCAGATGGGCTTCCCTGGTAGCTCAGCTGGTAAAGAATCCGCCTGCAATGCATGAGGCCTGGGTTCAATCCCTGGGTTGAGAAGGTCCCCTGGAGAAGGGAAAGGCTACCCACTCCAGTATTCTGGCCTAGAGAACTCCATGGACTGTACAGTCCATGGGGTCACAAAGAACTGGATACGACTGAGAGACTTTCACTTCTCTCTCTCTCTCTCTCTCTCTCTCTCTCTCTACCCCAAAGAAGACTACCAATAACCCTTTTCCTGCCTCTCTTTCCAGATGCAGGATACTGAACATATTCACGGACAGCCTTAAAAGTGCTCACAAAGTGCATACTGAGAAAAAAGCTTCTTTCTTCCCATCTCAGGAATGAGAAGTACTTGGTGCTGTGCTCCTGCCAGTCACGTGATGCACCAAGCAAGAATGACAGCAGCTTACAAAGTGCAAGAAGTCTTCAGGACTCCAATCAACAGAGCCAGTAGCAAACAAAGAAAATGACAGACCAGATACTTCACCCAAAACAGAAACAGGGTGATCTTGGCAGAAAAACTCTGAATCAGTCATTCACTGTATAGAATAAGTTTACAACTATTTATGGGGTTTGGGGGCTTCCTTGATAGCTCAGTTGGTAAAGAATCTTCCTGCAATGCAGGAGACCCTGATTTGATTCCTGGGTTGGGAAGATCTGCTGAAAGGACAGGCTATTCACTTCAGTATTCTTGGGCTTCCCTGGTGCCTCAGCTGGTAAAGAATCTGCCTGCAAAGCAGAAGATCTGGGTTCTATCCCTGGGTTGGGAAGATTCCCCTGGAGAAGGGAAAGACTATCCACCCCAGTATTTTGGCCTAGAGAATTCCACAGACTGTATAGTCCATGGGGTCTCAAACAGTTGGACATGACTGAGCGACTTTCACTTCAATTATGGGGTTTTGATAATGTTTTTGCATTAAATCTTGCTTCTATGGTTACCTCAAAAAAGTGCATATTTTATGACAAATTAAAATCTGAATTTGTTTCTCAAGAACGTGGATGATGATTTCTACTGTCTAGGATATGAAAAGCTAGCAAAAGTGATGCTCATTTGAAGAACAAAAGAAAAAAGCAGATAAACTACACAAACAGAACTTTTTCTTGAAACCATCAGAGCTGAGGTCACAGGATGACTGAGTAGCACTAAATTTGAGAAAAGGTATGCCTCCCCCAAGAAGTAGAATATGTCATCACCAGCTCACCTACAGCGGAACACAAAAGGAAGAAACATCAGGCCCCATACAGACAGTAAGATAAAATCTCCTAAAAAATTTCAACAAACTATAAATACTGAATAGACGCAATTAGGAGAATATAGAACCTCTGGGAAATACAAACAAACATGAGTTAATGCCCCATTCAGGCTTTTCTTTAGCAGCCCACTACTGGGTGCTCATCAAATTCTAAACTCAAAGTAATCAATAGACAAATGCTTTATAACGGAAGAGTAAGAAGTCAACAGGAATAAAAGGGAATCATAAAATAAGAAATTAATCCAAAAGCAGGCAGGATAAAGAAAAGGAACAAAAATAAAGCAACCAGCAAGATGGCAGATTTTAATCAAGTAAGTTCAGTTGGTAAATCATCTTCCTGCAATGCAGGAGACCCAGGTTCAATTCCTGGGTCGGGAAGATCCCCTGGAGAAGGAAATGGCAACCCACTCCAGTATTCTTGCCTGGAGAATCCCATGGACAGAGGAGCCTGGCAGGCTACAGTCCATGGGGTCTCAAAGTGTCGGACACGACTGAGCGACTAAACCACCACCAAGTTAATTAAGGTGTAGCTGCACAAAATGTGGACATTTTCCAGCATGGGGGCCAAAGTGTTATCACTGATCACATGAAAAACAAACAAATACGCAGATGCTGAGAATCCTCTGCCTCCCTAAACCTGGAGCCCAAAATGGTATTAATAATATTCTCCTATCAATAACCTCAGATATGCAAATGATACCATCTTTATTGCAGAAAGCGAAGAACTGAAGAG
Source organism: Aepyceros melampus (assembly GCA_006408695.1). Lineage (NCBI taxonomy): Eukaryota > Metazoa > Chordata > Mammalia > Artiodactyla > Bovidae > Aepyceros > Aepyceros melampus. Next base: position 20,673 of record SJXQ01008234.1, on the reverse strand, counting down.
CCTCTTGATGAAAGTGAAAGAAGAGAGTAAAAAAGTTGGCTTAAAGCTTAACATTCAGAAAACTAAGATCATGGCATCTGGTCCCATCACTTAATGGGAACTAGATGGGGAAACAATGAAAACAGTGACAGACTTTATTTTCTTGGGCTCCAAAATCACTGCAGATGGTGACTGCAGCCATGAAATTAAAAGATGCTTACTCCTTGGAAGAAAAGCTATGACCAACCTAGACAGCATATTAAAAAGCAGAGACATTACTTTGCCAACAAAAGTCTGTCTAGTGAAAGCTATAGTTTTTCCAGTAGTCATGTACAGATGTGACAGATGCACTATAAAGAAAGCTGAGTGCTGAGGAATTAATGCTTTTGAACTGTGTGTAGGAGAAGACTCTTAAGAGTCGCTTGGACTGCAAGGAGATCCAACCAGTCCATGTTATCAGTCCTGAATATTCATTGGAAGGACTGTTGCTGAAGCTGAAACTCCAATCCTTTGGCCACCTGATGTGAAGAACTGACTCATTTGAAAAGACCCTGATGCTGGGAAAGACTGAAGGCAGGAGGAGAAGAGAACGACAGAGGATAAGATGGTTGGATGGCATCACCAACTTGATGGACATGAGTTTGAGTGGACTCCGAGAGGTGGTGATGGACTGGGAGGCCTGGCGCGCTACAGTCCATGGGGTCGCAAAGAGTTGAACATGACTGAGCGACTGGACTGAGCTGAATATCCTCTTCAGGCCTAACCCCTTGGCACACTATTTACTGTACAGCCCAGTCACCTTAGAATGAAATTCACAATCAACAGCCACCCCCCACCATAAAACTCACAAAGTACAACCAATGACCAACATATACACGTGAACAAAAAAGCCAGATATAACTGACATGCAAGGTAAGACTAACATGAAAGATAAGGTCAAAATGGCAAAAAATGTTTTGGAGAAACTAGAAACTACACAGTCAATAAAGATTTAACAGTCCCAGAATGATAGTGTTTATACTCATAAAATAAGGATAATATTTAGAAGGGCAGAAAACAGAAAAACATAATGATTCAAAGTCCAATACGTTAATAAAAACCAGCAGAATGTAAAAGGTCTGGAGAAGCAAACAACCAAATAATTTTTAATTGCAGTAATAAAGAACGAGTCCCCAAATTTAAACAATCTTACAGAATATAGACGCCAATAGATGAAAATACACCAAATCCAATGAACAAAACCAAAAATCTCTTGTAAAGAAGCAGGAATCCAAATTGGATAAGACTACGTGAGAGCCAACAATGAAAATCAGATAAATAGTGGAAGAGTTTCTTCATCATTTAGAAGATAGTGATTGTCAATATAAAATCATAAAAGCTATATATCCTGTCTGAAGGCAGAATATGGACTTACAGAACATTGAAAGTCTCAGTAGAATTTTAGTTCCTATGTACTTTTTCAATCTAGGTTTCTTAACAGGCTACTTTTTTTTTGAGTTTTAGGTTCAGAGCAAAATTGAGCAGAAAGTACAGCTAGTTCCCATTTACTGCCAGCCCCACATTACATACAGGCTCCCTCAGAGCGGTGCACTGAACCTACATAAACACACAGCTAATACCTGAAGTCAACAGGTGACATTAGGGTTCACTCTTAGTGTTGTACATTCTCTACATTGTAACAAGTGTATAGTGCTATGTATCCAACACAATGGTAACATATACATACCTTCACTGCACTAAAAATTCTTTCTTCTCCTATTCATCCTCCTCTGTTCTCCCATTTCCATGCAACTAATTAACTTATTCCTGTATCTATACTTTTGTCTTTTCCAGAAGTCACATATCTGGAATCAAACAGTATGTGGTCTGCTCACATTGGTCTATTTCACCTGGTAATATATATTAAAAGTGCTTCCATGTCTTTCATGACTTGAATTATTTTTTAGCACTAGATAAAAGCAGAGACATTACTTTGCCAACAAAGGTCCGTCTAGTCAAGGCTATGGTTTTTCCTGTGGTCATGTATGGATGTGAGAGTTGGACTGTGAAGAAGGCTGAGTGCCAAAGAATTGATGCTTTTGAACTGTGATGTTGGAGAAGACTCTTGAGAGTCCCTTGGACTACAAGGAGATCCAACCAGTCCATTTGAAAGATCATCCCTGGGTGTTCTTTGGAAGGAATGATGCTAAAGCTAAAACTCCAGTACTTTGGCCACCTCATGCGAAGAGTTGACTCATTGGAAAAGACCCTGATGCTGGGAGGGATTGGGGGCAGGAGGAAAAGAGGATGACAGAGGATGAGATGGCTGGATGGCATCACTGACTCGATGGACTTGAGTCTGAGTAAACTCTGGGAGATGGTGATGGACAGGGAGGCTTGGCTTGCTGCTATTCGTGGGGTCACAAAGAGTCAGACACGACTGAGCGACTGAACTTAACTGATATTTTATTATCTGGAAGTACCACAGTGTATGTGTGTATAAGGAAACCTTGTTTGCTCCCAAGTTTTGTTGACTATGAATAAAGCAGGTACAAATATTGAAGTGTAGGCTTTTGTATAGATACAAATTTTCCACTTATTTCAGTAAACACAAAAAAGTGCAACTGCTGTATCATATACTAAGAGTCTGTTTAGTTTTGTAAGAAACTGTCAAATTGTCCTCCCAAGTGGACGTGCCATTTTACATTATCACCAGCGATGAATTCTGTATGAAAATGTGAATTAAAAGAACAATGAGATATCACTATACATCTATTAGAATGGCTGAAATCCAGAATACTGACAATATCCAGAGTTGGTGATGATGTGGAGTATCAAAATCTCAGGTTCAATGCAATCCCTATCAAAATACCAATGTCATTGTTCAAAGAAAGAACAAATAATTTTAAAACTTGTATGGTCTAAGAGTCTGTTTAGTTTTGTAAGAAACTGTCAAATTGTCCTCCCAAGTGGACGTGCCATTTTACATTATCACCAGCGATGAATTCTGTATGAAAATGTGAATTAAAAGAACAATGAGATATCACTATACATCTATTAGAATGGCTGAAATCCAGAATACTGACAATATCCAGAGTTGGTGATGATGTGGAGTATCAAAATCTCAGGTTCAATGCAATCCCTATCAAAATACCAATGTCATTGTTCAAAGAAAGAACAAATAATTTTAAAACTTGTATGGGAACTCAAAAGACTCTGTATAGCCGAAACAATGTTGAGAAAGAAGGGCAACGCTGGAGGTATCATATGCCCTGATTTCAAACAATATTACACAGCTATGGTAAAAAAAAAAAAAAAAAAAAAAAACAACAATATGGTACTGGCATGAAAACAAACACTTAGTTTAAAAGAACAGAAGAGAGAGCCCAGAAATAATGATAGTGATAGGCTGTCACCATCATTTAATTGACACCAGAGAAGACAATAATATACAATGGAGAAAACACAGTCTCTGCAACTAGTGGTGCTGGGAAAACTAGTCAGCTACATGTAGATGAATAAAACTACAACATTTCCTTAAACCGTATACAAAAATAAACTCAAAATGTGTTAAAGTCTTAAATGTAAGACTGGAAACCAAACAACCTCTAGAAGAAAACATAGGAACACTCTTTCACATAAATTGTGAAAGCTTTGGGGGTTTTTGTTTTTGTTTTTTTCCCTCTACCTCCTAATGCAGGGAACAAAAACAAATAAACTGGACCTACTTAAACTTAAAAGCTTTTGCACAGCAAAGCAAACTTTTGCAAAATTAAATGACAACCTTCTGAATGGGAGAAAATACCTGCAAACGATGTGACTGATAAAAGGTTAATATCCAAAACATATAACCAGCTCATATAAACCATCAAAAATTAAAACAACTCAATTTTTTACAAAATAGGCTGAAGAGCTGGAGAGACACTTTTCCAGACAAAACCTATAAGTAATCAACAGGCACAGGAAAGATGTTCAGCATTGCTGATTAGAAAAATGCAAAACACAACCAGAATGAGATATCACCGCACACTTGCCAGAATGGCTATCATCAAAAAGTTCACAAATTACAAACTGCTGGTAAGGATGTAGCAAAAAATAATGTCTGGGTGTTGTAGACAGAAATGTAAATTGGTATAGCTACTGTAGAAAACAATATGGAGACTTCTCAAAATCTAAACACAGAACTACCGTGAGTGTGATGCCAAGTCACTTCACTTGTGTCTCTTGGCAACCCTATGGACTGTAGCCAGCCTGGTTCCTTTGTCCATGGGATTTTCCAGACAAGAATACTGGAGTGAGTTGCCATTTCCTACTCCACCGTGTTTGCCTGTTTCAGGACACCAATCTGTCCTGTTATCTCACTTCTCTGTTAGATTTAAGACACATTTTTTATTTTTCAGTTTGTTTAGCTTTGTACTGTTAGGATAGGGTGATCATTTCTAAGTTCCTGACATGCCTGGGAAAGCAGAAGTTCCCCACATACTCTTTCTCAGGTGATGGTGCTCCACAAACTTGGGGAGCACAGCGAGAAAAGGGAAGACATAGGATGCAGAAAGCAAGATATTCTAATAGGTGAGGAAAAAAGAGAATTGCTAGGACAGTAGGAAGGAACAGTCTCAAAGTGACTGCTATGCAGGAGGCAGAGTGACAAAACAGGTAACAGAGGGAATTGTAGTTCCTCAGAATGGATGCCTACAGATGGAAAATAAAAGGTTAAAAATGAATTTGCATCCCTTCAGAAGGTCTCAGGAGAACCTGTTTGCCTCTGAGAAGAAAGACTAAGGGACAAGGTTAACATGAAGATTTAATTTTCACCTTTGACACATGCACATAGTCCTTGCTCTTACTGGAAAAAAACTTTATACAGTATTTATGTAGTATAATGTAATATGCAACATAATTGTTATATTCTCAAGAAATATATGCTTTCAAGAGTTAAGATTTTGTTTCCAAACATATAGTTAATGCTTTCAGCAAATCAATCTGGTGTCCTGGTAATAATTATGTTGCAGAGCATTTAAAGCTCTGAGCATGCAAATCTAAAAATAATGTTTACTGTAAAATATTAAATCTGGTTAGCATCATGATAAACATGGGCTATTACTCCTCAATTTGTTCCTGTTCTTACTTTTTTCTAGCAGTACTTTAAAGCAATTTGCAAACTATGCATTAAGATTCATAACAAGTCCATCAATGGGGGTCTGCTTAATTAATGAAAGTAATGTGTACCTGACTGAACTTGATGCACTGTTGCCAAGTGGTTAAGAGCATTGATGTTGAAGTCAAACAGACCTGGGTTCCAACTCTGTCCTTCTACATAACAAGTTATCTGACTCAGGAGAAAATACTTAAACAAGTCTGTCCCTCAAGCTTCTTCCATTTTCAGAAATGGAGAATAAAAACTACTGAAAAGAACTAGCATAATAGCCATGTGGGGTGTCTGGCATAGTGTCTTGTCTATGGTTATGCCTTGATAAAGTCTAGATAGATAGGGGCTATAATATAGTTAACCATACAAATTAAGGGCTTCCCTAGTGGCTCAGACAGTAAAGAATCCACCTACAATGCGGGAGTTCTGGGTTCAGTCTCTAGGTTGGGAAGATCCCCTGGAGGAGGGCATGGCAACCCACTCCAGTAATCTTGCCTGAGAATCCCCATGGACAGAGGAGCCTGGTGGGCTACAGTCCATGGGGTCGCAAAGAGTCAGACACGACTGAGTGACTAAGCACAGCACGTACAAATTAAGGTTTGAAAGTGAAACTGAAAGTGTTAGTTATTTAGTCATGTCCAACTCTTTGCGACCCCATGGACTATAACCTGCCACGCTCCTCTGCAAACAAGAATTCTCCAGGCAAGAAAACTGGGGTGGATTGCCATTCCCTTCTCCCAGGGGATCTTCATGACCCAGGGATCAAACCTAGGTCTCCCACACTGCAGGCAGATTCTTCACTATCTGAGCCACCAGGGAGCCCCAAATCAAGGTTTAAAAAGTAGTTATTCAGTAATATCTAATGGCTTTATAGAGTTCTATGTTTTCTGTACTGATACTGGGGGTAACTGTGAAATTGTGTACAACCTTTCCTTCTACTTTCCTCACACTTAGTTTCTGTTAAGAAAAATTGGAAGACACACTGGCTGTGAAACTGGAAGAATAAAGATAAAATGGGGAAAAAAGGTTTAAAGTATAATTTTATTCTCACTTGTGACAACGACAAACATAGTCTCTTCTCATTTCATTTCATTTATAAATCACATATAGTTGGTAGCTTTTGTTATGTGTATATTCTTTTTCCATCTTTTCTATGTAGTAGTTAAGTGACTACTGTCAAATAGCTTGCAAAATACCTCTCACGCTGTTCAGTCAGTCTCCATGGACCATCATCCTAGAAAGCTGCCCTTTCCCCTGTACCATCCTGTTTTGCTGCAAATTCATTACTTAATAGAGTCTTTGCCTCCTAGATATGAAAGAACATCCATTTCTCACCACTCTCAAGTGCTCTCTCCTGATTTTCCCAACCACCACTGACTTCAGGCCTCGCAGGCAGGATTAACATTCCAGACCCTTACACCTCTCTGGCTGTGCAAACCCTCTGTCCCTCCAAAATGCACGCCATCTCGACAAATCTTCCAGCCTTCATAATAGTGTCGTCTGTCACTAGTTCACAGGCTCTGTCATTTCAGACATGTGGGATCAGACTTCCGTTTTACTCAAATTACTGACATTACACTGGCTGAATCAGAGGTCCATGTGCACAAACTTTAAATATTCTAGCCATTTCCTTGCTAGAATTTATTTTCACTTGAACAATTAATTCCTATTGTGGAGAACTTTATTTTTACCTTCAGCTGAGACTCCTCTGAAACTTTCCATTTCATAATCCAATCTGACTGGAACTTCCAATCATCATTTCTCTTACTCTCCTCTCCCAGTGACCCTGAATGAGGCATCCAATCCTGCAAAACCTCCACTGGTTCTTGATTAGTTAATGCTCATTTTTCTAGACTGTCCTTCATCAACCAGCAGACTATGGTTGAAGGCATAGAAAATTTTATTACTAGCACCCCGACTGCCTTGATCATTTGTCAATCCACTAGATTTCCTCTACAAACTCCAAGTACAAAATCATGTCATCTGTTTTGTTTTCTAAATTTTTAGTTCATAGATTTCAGTTATCAAAGTACCTAGTTCAAAGAACCATCTCTACAAGATTTGTTATGAAAAAGTCAGCCTCACTCCCTTTGCTCTACTTTGTCTTCACCACAGGAATCACTTTTTCTTCTTTCAGTTGACGCCTCTAATACTCATTTCCATGTGTAACAAGTCAACTACTGTGTGCTGTGCTTAGTCCAAGTTTTTGTGACCCCATGGACTGTAGGCTGCCAGGCTCCTCTGTCCATGGGGATTCTCCAGGCGAGAATACCGAAGTGGGTTGTCATCACCTCCTCCAGGGGATCTTCCTTACCCAGGGATCAAACACAGGTCTCCTGCACTGCAGGCGGATTCTTTACTGTCTTAAGCCACCGGGGATTAACAAATACACAAATCTCAGGAGCACACAGCAATCGACTTCTTTCTCACACACAGCGGTGGGATGGCTGAGGCTGACGGTGCCATAACCTGCAGGACTGTAGGTCAGCTGTGGCCCTTCTGATCCGTGGGTCGCACACTACAGGCCATGCTGGAGGGACAGCGACCAGACTGTGCCTTCCCTAGGACAACAGATGCAACAGAGGGCAAACCCAACAGCAGAGGCACATTCATGCCTCTATCTACATCTCCTCTGCAAAAATCCCAAAGCAAGCTAGCAGGCTCAATCCAGAATCAAGGAACAGAGAAAGAGACTTCACTTGCCAGGAGGACACTGTAAAGGTAAAAAACAGAACACTGTTGGGCCTGAACGACTGAAATAGTTTACTATCACACCATCTCTCTAAAGAACATACAGCTCTAGTTTCTGAGTTAGCCCTCAGATATAGAAGAATTTTGTCTCCTCTGCTCCCCACATCACAATACACACCAACACTTCCTATTTCCCATGCCTTCAGTATCTTCATTTTTGGTTACATCAAGTGTTTACATTAGTGCCTATGTCATCATTACTCATAGCTAAGTTATACACTGAAATTCCTTTCTTGCACAAGTCTTTATTTTTCCTGGAGTTATAACTTCTCTTTTGTTTCAACTGTTTAGTTTTCTATGAGTCATTCAACAGCAAATAACTATTTGTTTAGATCTACTCTGAAGATACTCAGACAGGTAAGGTATTCACCAACTTTGTATTCCTAAGAAGTCACCCTTGGAGTCTTCTGACCTTTTTCAGCAGGGACTGGTGATAGTGACACACAGCTATTACCCTGAAAACACCCTACACCATCATCCTGGGGATACTCTTCATCTTTCTCCTGCCATGAATTTCTAACACCCATGTAATTTTTCTGAATAACTCTGTACACATCCTCTAGTAGCTTTCTGAGAAAAGGACTGCAAGAGGTAAGCTTTAAAAAATACTTTTTGTTGCATTATTTCTTTGATAAATTTCTTCCTCTCAATTTTCTCTTTGGGAAAGTTTTGACATTAAAAGCTTACATTTTTTATTGGACTTCTAATATTCTTTTCTTCACTGTATTTCATCTTTCAATATTTTGAGGAAAGATCCTCAGATTTTAACTCCAGATCTTGTTTTTACCCTCTGAACATTAACTTGTTTGAGCATTCTGATCTTGGTTCACGTTTGCAATGAAGTTTTACCTCTGTAATGATGTTAACTTTTTAAGAGTTTTCCTTTCTCTGCATATTCGATGTTTTCTCATGGTATGCTTTTCTCTTTGTTTTGGTCTCTATCTTCCATGGTAAGTGCATTCTTCAAGTGGGACAGTAAACCTATTCAGCAATGAGTGCAGGAGTGGGGTTTGTAAACCGTGAGCTTCACTACACGGTGATGGGGTTGAGATGATTACCAGGGAATCTCTGAGGTTAGTACTTTTAGGTCTTTCTTCTTAGACTACACATATTATTCAAATAAAACATTTCCGATGTCCAGCCAGGAGAGAAAACCAAGCCACCAAGATATTTGCTGCTGAGTGGGAGAAGACGCCAAGGGCTTCTCCCATCAGGAAGGCAGTATGCACCTGGTCTGTTAGTCATTGTTTGGGGCAAGGCACTCCTTCCTTCAACCAGTGTTCTCTTCCAGATTGAGGGAGCTCTTTCCCCCCTACACCTGCTTCTGTAGTGGGGGTAAGAAGGGTCATAGAGTAGAGAAGGTTTTCTAGAGATCAGACTACTTTTTAGTAATTTTTACATTCTGCTAAGTCTCCTAATTTTGTCCCCCTTCACTCAGTTCTGAGGGTTGTCGTTGTTCAGTTGTGAAGTCATGCCTGATTCTTTGCAACCCCATGGACTGCAGCACACCAGGCTTCCCTACCCTTCACTGTTCTCCTAGAGTTTGCTCAAACTCATGTCCACTGAGTCAGTGATACCATCCAACCAGCTCATCCTCTGTCTAGGGGCACCTGGGGCTACTAGTTCCTGAACTTTTGAGCAGTTCTACTGTAGTCAATTTTAATTTTTAGCTTTCACTACAATTCCCTCCTAACTCAGCCTTCTCAGATTCATTGCTGTCAGTTACTATGCATTCACCTTCTTTCTAGTTATTTGTTTGCCATCACCACTTCTCATTCTCCTTCCTGTGGGTTCACATTGTTTTTAGTCCCTTGCTAAGGGACTTTAATGAGGTTTGGGTGGTAAACAAAATTAGATACATGTTGTTGGTTATCTTTACCCTGAAACAAGAATATGTGCATTCTAATTAGGTAAGTAATTCTAAACTGTCGCCCACTGAGATGGCTTCAATTTACATTTCCATCAACAACATATGAGAACGTGGCAGAATTGTTAATGTGAGGTAAATGAAAAGGACTCAGAGGGACTGGTAAAACCTCTAAAAATATTATTTCGTGTATAATGCAGTTATTTTTCTGGGGAGGGATTCAACAAGTGTCAGAGCTTTTATAAAAGAGCAAAAAAGTAAGGGACTATTGTTTTATGGTGATCATGTAATGGTTCACAGTTACAAATAATCCAATCACGTATCTAGTTTTCCAACTTCAGCATCACTTGCAGTTTTATTTCTGCAAAGCAGCCTGGAAAGCTTGCCCAACAAGGAATATATGCACTGGAGAAATACTAAACCAAAAGCATGCATGCACAAGTTTCTCACTCTGCCATTATAGAATCCTACTCAGAATGTTTCAAGTAGAAACAAAATAGGCCATCTTACAATGAGGTAAATAATGAACACCTGCATTCAATTTATCATCTGAAAAATCAGACTGAAGCCTTTTGCATACATTTACATTGTTTGAATTATGCAATGTATTTTAGAACTACAGGAGAGACAGTTGTCCAAGAAGCTTTGTTCTTACAATATATCCAATCATTGTATGAGTAAATAAACAACTCAGACTAAGTCCATATGAGGTTGATAACACGGATGCAGTCCTCAGTCTTTAGGAAACAAAGTATAATGACCTGGCTAAGGACAGGATTTCTTCTAGCACAAATTTTTAGATGAGTTTATATAGAATCACATTACAAAAGGCTTTCAAACACTAGTTTTAAAAATACTATCAGTTTATTCAGATTTTTTTTGCCAGTACTCAACCGAAATCTACTCTGAGCTTACAGACAAACACCACCCATATACATCAGTTAAGTATTACCTAGAAGGTAATACTTTTTTTGCTGCATCCAGGTAACTAGAGATGAAAATAACATGGAAAAGTGAATTTCAGGGGCAATTTTATATCTGTTTTTAGCTATTTCTGTTGACCTTCACAATTAAATATTGTCAAGCATTATTAAAAACTATGAAGTTTGCTGGAATATTTTACTCTTATGTAACTTCTTTGAAAAAATAAAACAATCAAGGTTATCAAATTAAGGAACTGACATACTATCCAGAAAGCCATTGAGTAGACATATCACACATGCATTATCCAGCCTCAGTGTCAACAACTAAGGGAAAAACTAAAACACTAAATCAATATCCAACCACAAAGATAAGGCAACTTTAAATTCATGCAGGGAGAACTGCTAGATGGCTGCTGTTGTAATCTCATTAAGAGATCATGAAGATCTGAAATAAATCTAGGAGTAGAGAAGGGAAGGACTGGAGCCTGAAGCTATTTCAGCATCAGTAGGCTTGGAGATGCTGTTACCCCAGTTGGAAGGTGCAGAAAAAGAGAAGAGGTCTGTTGGTCAGATTCATGGCATCAGTTTAAGTTCCCCGTAGGACAACTAGTAGGAATACACAAAAGAAGTTATAAACACATGTCCAATACCTATGAGAGAAACGATAAAGAATGATTAGGAAACTTGGGAGTATCTACCCAGAAATGATAGCTAAGGTGGTAAAGAAGCCACCTGCAACTCAGAAGACCCCGGTTCTGTTTCTAGGTCAGGAAGATCCACTGGAGAAGGAATAGGCTACCCACTCCAGTATTCTTGGGCTTCCTTTGTGGCTCAGCTGGTAAACAATCCACCTCCAATGCAGGAGACCTGGATTTGATCCCTGGGTTGGGAAGATCCCCTGAAGAAGGAAAAGGCTACTCGCTCCAATATTCTGGCCTGGAGCATTCCACGGACTGTAAAGTCCATGAGGTCTCAAAGAGTTGGACATGACTGGGCAACTTTCACTTTACTACTCAGATACTAAGCAAATATTGATGGAAAATTTACCAGGCACCCTTCTCTAAAAGCACTTAGAAGGATGAGTGAGGCTGGGGGAAATTATACAAGCAAATCAAACATAAGGAAATCAAATGTGTGTGTTCACAGGCTGGGAGAAATGTAGAAAAGCATCAATGACTTCATGATATCAGTTTTACTTTTTCTTCACTGATACAAGTTGCACAAATTTAACCTGAGTTTAGTGCAATACTTAAAACTGTAACATTATGCTGTAAACCCCAGTCAAAAACTATTTCATTATCTCCTCTGAAACCACAGTTTTAAAAATTATCCCACCTTCTCAACAACTTGCCCAATACCTTTCGCTGACCCACTCCTACACTAATTTCAGTACCTTCAGTCTTCTCCCTAGTTTGCATACTTCACATGACGTTTTCAAATATTTCTTCCAAGTGTTACTTTACAATCTAGTTCCACCGCATCAACTTTTCACTTAAACACTGTGAAACTGTTTCCAAGTTTTCTAGGAAACTCTGTGGCTCCGAGAAAGAAAGACAATGCCAAAGAATGCTCAAACTACCCCACAATTGCACTCATCTCACACACTAGTAAAGTAATGCTCAAAATTTTCCAAGCCAGGCTTCAGTAATACATGAACCATGAACTTCCAGATATTCAAGCTGGATTAGAAAAGGCAGGGGAACCAGAGATCAAATTGCCAACATCCGCTGGATCACTGAAAAAGCAAGAGAGTTCCAGAAAAACATCTATTTCTGCTTTACTGACTATACCAAAGCTTTTGACTGTGTGGACCACAACAAACTCTGGAAAATTCTTAAAAAATGGGAATACCAGACCACCTGACCTGCCTCCTGAGAAATCTGTACGCAGGTCAGGAAGCAACAGTTAGAACTGGACATGGAACAGACTGGTTCCAAATAGGAAAAGGAGTACATCAAGGATGTATATTGTCAACCTGTTTATTTAACGTACATGCAGAGTACATCATGAGAAACGCTGGGCTGGAAGAAACACAAGCTGGAATCAAGATTGCTGGAAGAAATATCAATAACCTCAGATATGCAAATGAAACCAGCCTTGTGGCAGAAAGCGAAGAACTAAAGAGCCTCTTGATGAAAGTGAAAAAGGAGAGTGAAAAAGCAGGCTTAAAACTCAACATTCAGAAAACTAAGATCATGGCATCTGGTCCCAGCACTTCATGGCAAATAAATGGAGAAACAATGAAAACAGTGACAGACTTTATTTTTGAGGCTCCAAAATCACTGCAGATGGTGACTTCAGCCATGAAATTAAAAGACCCTTGCTCCTTGGAAGAAAAGTTATGACCAAGCCAGACAGCATATTAAAAAGCAGAAACATTACTTTGCCAACAAAGGTCTGTCTAGTCAAAGCTATGGTTTTTCCAGTAGTCATGAGAGTTGGACTATAGAGAAAGCTGAGCACCAAAGAATTGATGCTTTTGAACTGTGGTGTTGGAGAAGACTCTTGAGTGTCCCTTGGACTGCAAGGAGATCCAACCAGTCCATTCTAAAGGAGATCAGACCTGAATATTCATTGGAAGGACTGATGCTGAATCTGAAACTCCAATATTTTGGCCACCTGATGTGAAGAACTGACTCATTTGAAAAGACCCTGATGCTGGGAAAGATTGAAGGTGGGAGGAGAAGGGGACAACAGAGGATGAGATGTTGGATGGCATCACCAACTCAATGGTCATGAGCCTGAGTAAACTCTGAGAGTTAGCGATCAACAGGGAGGCCTGGAGTGCTGCAGTCCATGAGGTCACAAAGAGTCAGACATGACTAAGTGACTGAACTGAACTGTGGCTCCCAAAAGCTATTCTCTACAGCCTAACCTACATCTTTCAATCATTAAAAGTAATAGCTAAGAGAACAGGAATTAAATCTGCCTCAAAACTAGGCCACTGGGCCTAAAACTAAACAATAAAAAGGTACTCAGCAATGAAATGAACGATGTACTGATCTGTGCAACAACATGGATGAATCCATCATTATGCTTTAGCCGCTGAAGCCAAACACAAAAGACTACAGATTAGAATTCTCATTTATGAGACATTTTAGAAAAGCAAATTCAAAAGGAGGTGAAAACAGATAGCTGGTAGCTAAAAAGGATCTTAGGGGTGGGAGAAGGTAACTGACTGCAGATTTGGACATCTTACTTGCCCTGTCCAATAGAAGGCAGCAATGACAGTGTGCCAGTGGTAAGTCTAGGCTTTAAGAAACCTCATGTGAACGTTCTCATCCTCTTATACCTCTTCCATCTCTATGAGAAGACCATGCCTGGACAGACTGGTCAAACAAAGGTGCAAGAATGGAGCAGAGCTGTCCAGCCAGCATATGCTGTCAGTGCAAAGCAGAATGGCCCCAAAGCACAGCATATGTGCACATGAATAACCACACCCACCCCCCACACACACACTTACCAATGAGAGACTGGACTGAGGCCTACAGGTCCCTCTCTCACCATCAGAGAGCTAGGTTGAGGTTCCTGGACAGGATGAAACCATAGCCCCGTTGCAGACCAGTGAGTAACTACTTAATAGGATTGTCTGGGGACACTGGGAAGTTAGCCAGGAACACCTGGGTTGCAGTACTTCTGTAATAGGTAACATCCTATACTAAGAAATTTAATAGATATCCTTAGCAATAAGGAATGGAGATCATTTTGTTTGTTGTCAACAAGCATAGACATGTGAGTAAAAACACAGCCCAAGAGGAAGGTCACTTTCCTGCTCATTTTTGGCCCTTTCTATGGACCTCAGCATAGACCAGCAGAGCACGCCACTGGCAAACACCAACTCCTCTGTGCCATTACACCCCACTCAGTGCACCAGCCTTTGAAGGACTCAGACCCTGTATTCAAAATGAATTACATGGGCTCTCGCCACCTCTAGTACAGATGGAGGCAAATACATGTAGCACTGCTATTCACAAGGCCTAGAGACAATGAATACTCTGCTCTACTCATTCACTACCCTCATTATCCTATCACTATGTAATCCATCCAATGATGTAACAACTGAGTTATAAAAAGCACAAGATTTTAATTTCATCCGTCTCATTTGTATCACAACAAAGTGCCTGAAACAATGTAGGATTTTTCAGCTTTACCTGAATTTATCTGCTTCTGTTTCCATAATTTAGGCATCATTGAATTTTTAAATTATTAGGTGCTTGACATGCCTTCATCTCATTCCCCTCCCTCCTCCTTTTTTTTTTTTTTTTTTTTTTAAGGAAATGCCTGATCTACAGTCCCGACCAAGAAAGCATCAACCTTGTTTTATTTTTCCTGTCATTCCCCTCTCTTCCCAACCCCACTTCATAGAGCCTCCTGACTGGTCTACTGTTGGGACCTACCCCCAGAGTAGCCAATCAATCAGACGACCAGTAGCTTATGATCTGGATGAACGGGCTGATGGAGGTTCTGTATGCCAGAAATTTGAACTACTACATAACCAAAGAATTTTCCCGTTGAGAAAGGAAGTCAAATCTACTATAGCATGCATTCTTCTTGGAGCTCAAGCAGTACGGCAACTAAATCTGAAGTTACAGGAAAAGAGAAATCATAAATTTAGCAGGTGGGGAAAGAAAGCAGATTAATCACAAGGCACCAAAACCTCTAAAAATAACTTGGGGTCTCAACAGCTTGCCAGTTACCAGTCAATTATCTTTTCCCAATCACTTATGTATCTTTCTTGGAAAACTTTGAATTCTCTTCCTTACAAACTCAAGATTTAATCAGGAAAGTTCCATGGACATTGGAAAGTTCCAGTGTCAATAAAAGTTCCTAATAGAGACAATTCTCTCAAAATCCTTCTGAAAGATTTCATGACTACCAGCATCACTGGTAATTACTTGTAAATATGGTGAACTGCCCAAAAGCCTTGCCCATATCAACATGACAAGTACAAGACTGACTCATTTCTGTGAGGATGTGACACGGGTGCCCCTTTCACAACACATGTGAAGTCTCCAGAGACTCAGTTCATTACCATTGAACTGAAGACTCCTTCCATGCACCAAACATTCAAAAACTTCCATCTTTAACCTTAGAGTAAACCGGTACAATGGAATACATCAACCATACAGCCAGCATCAAAAGAATGGCACTCCTTTTTGAACCATACTTTGGGAATATATAGTGAACTTGGTAATAGGTAAGTGACTGTCTGAAACCTACTATGAAAATATTTAGTCTTGATGCTCAAAAAGCATAGCATAGTAACACCTTCGTGCAAGATCGGGATATGTTTTAAGAGGAGCTGGGGAAAAAAAAAGAAATTTCAAGGGATAGCATGAAGGACAAAACACACGACTCAGACCCAACTCCAGCTCTCAGACCTCTGAAAGAAGTGCATTCCCTCCTGGAGTAATAATTATTTCCCGAGTGCTGATCATTTATTCCCTGTTATTCAATGTAAGCAAAAGCACATTCTCTTTCCAAAAGGATTATCATGATGTTAAACAGACATTCAACATATGAAGGCCTAGATGAAGTACCAAAAAAAAAAAAAATTACAGGAAAAGAAACAGCTCTGATTAGGTTTCACTGTGAAAACATCAAGAGTAGGAAACATATGTAGATATCAAAGAAGGAAATCCCTCTTAAAATGTGGATGTCCTGGGATCAAGAGAGATCATCTGTCCTTACAAAGGCTGTCACAGAGGTCCTGTTCTCTAGGGAATCCTCCTGTTAGAAGATTTAATAGCCATCAAGTCCAGTATGAGCTAAAGTACCTTTACTTGTAGGTACTGGAACCACAAAAAAAGCTGAAGCAATAGTCCTGAAAGAAGCAATTAATCTATGTTAAATACATGTAATTGGTTCTGCATGTGTTATGTTTTGAGGTTAAGAGAAAGATTCAAAACATTTCTAAATAATTCTTGCTAAATCTTGTGCAGTTTGTTAAGTGGTGTGATTTTTCTTTTCCAGGAAGTACAATGTTTCTGGAAGATCTCAGGGTGAACACCACTGAACACCGAAAGCTATCTCGATTGTTCAAATGCACAGTCGCAGGACAGAACCAGCTTCCTTCCCTCATGTAACTCCAATTAGAATGGATTTTATCTACTGTCTAAAACTATCAAATCACAAACATGCCATCATATCTGCCCCACCCGGGGCCATTTTTGGTGCCTTGCTTCAACTGTCAGAGAAAAAGTAGGAGGTGGAAACTGATGCTTCTCCAGGTTAGAATAAAATGAAAATCAACACCTCGAATAAGACACTCCAGTTCACTTTTACCATCTTTTAACTTTTTCCTGGTTTTCCTAAAAGAATCTAAATATTTTACAGCATCCCTTCAATCATCACCTCGAAGAGACAGCAGTTCTTTTATTCTCTCCTTTCCTAAGAATGGAGAACGCTCCAATTCAGACCAGGTCAAACTGATTATATTAAATGACCTCGGCTTTGAGGAAAAGCAAGGGAAGGTGGCCAGCGCTCAAAGGTATCAAGTAACGAGCACCTTAACACTTTTGTTTATAGTGCATCTTGTGCAAACAGAAAAATGGTAACTCTAAGGGAACAGCCATTGGAAAGATGCATATACCCTCTCCAGCATACAATACTTTTTATTTCACACACTTAGTTCACTAAAAATTTTAAGTTAAATGATGATTTTTATCCTAAAAATGTATGTTTATTAAGAAAATATATAGCAATATATATGCTCGTGTGTGTGTTTGTGTGTTATTCACTCAGTCATGTCCAACTCTTTGCAAGTCTATGGACTGCAACCCTCCAGGCTCCTCTTCCATGGGATTCTCCAGGCAAGAATATTGGAGTGGGTTGCCATTCACTTCTCCAGGGGATCTTCTTGACCCAAGGATAGAACCTGGGTCTCTCACACTGCAGGCAGATTGTCTAAGTCTGAGCCACAATGGAAGCCCATATATGCTCATATCAGCACATATATATCAGCATCTATGTATGATAAATCTCCAGGGGGAGGTGGGGCAACCCACTCCAGTATTCTTGTCTGGAAAATCCCATGATCAGAGAAGCCTCACGGGCTGCAGCCATAAGGGTCGCAAAGAGTTGGACAGAACTGAGCACAATACCATACATATATCAACATAGGCTCTAAAAAAAGTGAGCTCCATGGTTCAGCAATAAAGATGCAATCTGCAACACACTCCCCCTGCTTTGTACAGAAGTGGAAATTCACCACACCTGACCCAGGTGTGTCCCACATCATTGATTTGCAACAAAATACTAGGCCATATTCACCACACATTGTCTTTGCGTAATGCTAAGAAACTGTATAATACCTTTTTTTTTTTTTAGTTCTCCATAAAATTCAGATAATAAAGGCTCCTGTTGTAACTTCTCATTTTATCTAGTATTTTTGAAAGCCACACATATTTCACCTTAGAAGAAGATGATACTAACTCACATGTTCACTCACCACAGAACCTTGAGTGAGAAAATATCTTTTAATTTGTCCAGGATATTTTTAGAGGATTTTTTGTTTTTAATGGTTTCTTCTCCTATTGATAATTCCTTGCTATTATTTTATTCAAATCTTTTCTTAAAAGATTTGAGAGCCCTGACTTAATTTTTAACCAAAGAACTTAGATATCTAGACGTTCCATTGTGCAAATAAGCTGATTAAATACAGAACAATTTAAGTAAGTAGTAGACTACATTCAAAATATTAGTCTTACTTCAATTTTACTGCAAATTAAAAACACTACATAGCAGCACCACAGTTAGATTAAATCATAATATTCTTATAAATAAATTCCTAACTTTCTGCTTTGCTTATAAGAACTCAGACAAAACTCTACCTCTAGTTTTCAAAATGGAATGCTTCCAACTGTGTTTTGAGAGAGAACGTGTGGTAATTTGGGGTCATTTTTAACATGATAGCCTGCTAACCAAGCAACACACTTCAGGCCGCAGTAGGAAAACTGAATCCTTTACCAATGGCTTTCTGAGCAGCTTATCTACAAGACCTGGAGTTAAATTATCAAAACAATTAAAACATTATAACCCCACTATGGGAAACTTCAAAGTGTGACTTTTAAAATAAAAGATTGTTCATACAGTTTTAATCACTGATTATATCCAAGAGGTAGTAGGTCAAACCTATTCAAGGCCCTATGCAAAATGAATTTAGCCCTGACAAAAATTAGGAGCTTGTGAAATATGGTAATTTGGGGTCATTTTTAACATGATAGCCTGCTAACCAAGCAACACACTTCAGGCCGCAGTAGGAAAACTGAATCCTTTACCAATGGCTTTCTGAGCAGCTTATCTACAAGACCTGGAGTTAAATTATCAAAACAATTAAAACATTATAACCCCACTATGGGAAACTTCAAAGTGTGACTTTTTTAAAATAAAAGATTTTTCATACAGTTTTAATCACTGATTATATCCAAGAGGTAGTAGGTCAAACCTATTCAAGGCCCTATGCAAAATGAATTTAGCACTGACAAAAATTAGGAGCTTGTGAAATACTTTTATTTGCTAGCATTTCTACCTGTGCCTGATAAAAATGCAAAGGAATTCGTAATCAAAAATAGCATATTTTCAAACTATATTCCAGAGGTATCAGATTCCTATTAAAATTTAGTGTCAATCATATGGCTCTAGAAACCATATACTACCACCATCTGGATTACCTGAGAATAGCTTGTCTGCACTAATTTTTAATCTAAGACTGCTTTTAGAGTATAGTCAGGCCTTTCACTGTCCTTAGATTATGTTCAAATAGTATTTGACTAATGATTAAGGAACACTCACTTCAATAGGAGGGCATTATATTAAACATGTGGAAAATTAACTCCTTAGGTACTGCTTTATCCAAGCGCAATCTTTTCTTCTCATCAATAAAACTGCAAAGTAATAGTATAAACAATCCTACACACACAACATGCACATGTGTGCACACACAAAAGGCCAGGGATTTCACGATCAGATTAAGCCTTAACTTACGTATTTTCATAAGGAATTGCTTTAGTTTAAAAAAAAGGTCTAAATAAAATTAATTCTCCTTTGGTTGCAGTCACAAAAGTCATAAAAAGGAACAAGTCCCTAAAAACCATGAAGTCAGCCACAAGTAAAAGAAATATTGCATTCAACTCCAAGGAATTTTTAGATCAGGTTAAACCAGCAGGAGCTTCCCTGGTGGTTCAATGGTAAAAAACCCACCTGCCAACGCAGGAGACGTGGTTTGAATCCTGGGTCGGTAAGCTACCCTGGAAGAGAAACAACAACCCACTCCAATATTTTTGCCTGGGAAATTCCATAGACAGAGGAGCCTGGTGGACTGCGTCCACTGGGTTGCAGAGTCAGACATGACTTCAAGACTGAGCACACAAACCAGCAGAAGTTCCTGCTTGTTTCAGAAGTTTTCAACAGCTTTCCCTTAGTTAACCAAACTAGAAAAGGTAAAGCGCAGTCACCAAGGATCAGGAGCTGAAAATAACTCATTTTCCCCTAGCTTCCTTTCTTTCTAGTAATAAACTCCATGAAACCATATTATCTTAAGCAGAGGTCCCCAATATTTTAGGTACCAGGGGCTGGTTTCATGAAATACAATGCTTCCATGAACTGTGGGTGGAGGTGGGGAGGTAGTGGTGGACACCCCTGATCTTAAGGATCACAATAAAGACAAATGCACTCATCCATTACATACACATAGACACTCACAAATTATCAACCACCATAGGTCAGGAACTGTGCAAAGAAATAAGAACCAACTCACTGCATTCTAAAAGTTCTGTGTCACAAATAAGAAATTGCTTAACTTTGTCGATTTTTAAATACCTCATTATTATCCACACTATTTTATGACACACCTAGAGAAAACAAGTATATTTCTACGCCCCCCCCCAAAAAAAGATTCAAAATAAGACTGTCTTCCTCTTTACTTGCCACCACTCCTCACATAATATACCTTTATCTCCCCTTTAGCTTTAACTGAAAAACTAAAATACATAAAAAATTTTCTCCAGGTCCATCAGTTGCTTCTG